>JAQGBY010002542.1:0-22554 GCA_034698785.1 Mycogona germanica | reverse complement strand
AATATCGAACACTCAACAGACACTGCACCGCGAACAGCCTCTGACGACGGACATGTTTTCCGAAAGCTAAGCTCAGGCGTCTCAATATAATATATGTATGTATTTCCCTCGTTTACGGTGCAGTCACCCACTATTCTTAATATTATATAAGTAATTACATCTCCCTTATAAATGTTGAGTATAATTATTCTAACTGTACTTATGTATAAGTGTTAACGTTTGTAACATCTTATTTAAATATTGTCCAGTAGAAACTTTGGATTGCTGATTATTAAACTGTGGCTGTTCTCGTTTAATTAATTGTTGATCGTCGCCGGTTTTTTGATGTGTCCAGCATCATCTCTCTCAATTTATTTTATCATAACTTAAATACTTTACGAAACTCTAAATTTTAAATCATAAAACTCTTCTCAGGATCTTATTTAATCTCTCTCGCCTGAAAAATTCCGAAGGTGTTAGCCGGAATCGAAACCGCGATGACGGGCCGCGAGGCAAGAACGCCAACCACTAGGACACTCGACACCTCTTTTCAGCATATTAAAGTGTCGATTATTAAAACGTTTCTACAAGGTTTGGCCAACAGCGATTGAACTTTAATTTTAAGATGTGATGTAAGATTCTAAGTTGAAGAGAGTGACCTTGCTCTAGTGGAAAGACAATCTTGTTTAACAAATTGTCAAAGAGAAAATGGATGTCAGACCAATTTGTCAAATTCAGAAAATTCTTTCCTCATTTATCACAAAAACTTAACTAATGTGCGAGCAAACTAGCAAAACATTTATGCAGAATTTCTCATTATGCGAAAGCTGGTGTTCAAGTTTCAGTTACTCCGCGGCTAATATTGAGTCAATGTGGACCAAAAATTGAGAGGATCCTCGACATTAGAATCAGGCTTATTGCCGCCAAACCCTCTAGACCAACCAGAGTCATGGGTCAGGGATGGAGTGGCGACCGACGAAAGATGGAGCACGTCGGGACGGGAGGTTGTGGGAGGGAGAGGGAGGAGGAGGCAAATCTTGCCGATGGAGCGGAGAATATAACCGAGCAGGCCGACGAAACGCACTCAATCAACGGCACATTTTCTGCTTCCTTTCACGATGAAAGCCGCAGAGATAAAAGCGAGAGCCTCGAGTCTGCGCGCGCGACGCAAAGACTCCATTAACACTTTCTTATGTGAACGGAAAAGACTTCTTCACACGGTGATGGTGCCTGTGGTGATGGGCGGTGGCCGGGGGTGGGGGTGTAACGGGGGGTGTGGAGGTGGAGGTCGAGCGCCGGGGGATTATGGAATTGGGGTGTTGGTGGGACGATTGGCGCCACAATCAAGTTCGAAGGGGCTGGGTAGGGTGGAGGATGGATCTTGCCTGGCGAGGAGGAAAATGTTTGGACATTGTCACTCATCATGCGCTAACGACTGGTCCGTCCCAGTGGACCCATGGTAATGGATACCCAATATGCAATTCTAGTGCATATTTACTCATCAAGAAGCAATTCTTTTCAATCCTAGTTTCAGTTATTTTAAATGAAAATTAACAAGACCACATTGCTTTGTACAAAACGTTCTTTCAGTTGTTGTTTGAACGCTTTTGTGCCAAAATTTATTTCTTTCCGAAAACTTAATATTTTTTTGCACTACTTAGATTCAATTTAAAGATTGTATTAACTCGAATACCAGTTCATTTAAATCATCAAAATTGGAATTCCATTTCAAACACATATAAAAAATGTCAGAAATGCGTTGCTAGCTGTAAGCTCGACATCCATCCAAGAACAACGTCAGAAGGTAGTTTGGAATGTAAACCTGGGATCGTCAAGCGTTGTCGTCAAGTTGTTATATATTCTAACTTCCTCTCCCCATCCTATAACCGCCCCTTTCCCGCTTTATCGAATTTCTCCCTCTCCCCCGAAAGGAAATCATAACGAGATTTATATAGACTGGAGCGGTCATGCGGACCAAAGGACCACTGTAACGCTGTGATCCCCTCATCATTTTCGGGCGCCTGCTTCACGTCATGGCGCCGGTCATACCTCATAACACATCTCTCCCTCCACTTCATCCCACCACCCCCATCCAAGTCAATTTTTACTTTGCACCAAACCCATCCTTCCTCCAGCAGGTGCTCGATTAAGGCAACATTTTGAAACAACCAGTCATCTAGAGAAAAAAACTTCAATATGACCGGTAAAAGAGGTGCTTGTTAAAGGTGTCGGTCGGAATTGAAACCGCAATCACTCGGTCACTCGGGCGCCGTTGTTAGCGCATCCGATTACGTGATCGCGGGTTCAATTCCTAGCCGAAACTTCAGGAATAATTGGGAGGGAGAGAAATTCCTTCGATACGAAAGAAAAGCTGTGATACCAGTCATCAGGTACGATATCAGGTTCACGTTAAAAATCCCTACCTAGGTCAGTGGCTGGCAACCCCTTTTAACATACATTCTTCACTCGCTTATCGCCCTTACACGAGTATTCGATCACCTTAAATATTTGTTTTATCAGCTACAAAAGCCTGCTGCTGCCCCGTGCATCAGCAATCACTGCTAGCACCCTAGCACTTCCTTCCCCTGTATTCGGCAGCGCTGTGCAAGGCTAGGAGAAACTTCCGATCTCGAGAGAAGCTCAAATATTGATTGTTTTAGTAAACAAAAAAGAGAAAGCAGAGCGTTTACTCTCGACACTTAGGTCCATGCAGCACGCTCTTGTAAATGCACCAGTAGCAGCACCAGGAGGCGAGAAACCGCAACTTGACTGGCGAACAAAAAAAAACTAATTTGTGCGACCCTGTTGCATGCGTCTAGGGGCTCAAGGCAGTCGCCGCCAACGGCTTAGTAAAGGCGCCAATCGATTTCCAATAGAAAATCGCAATAGATCGGAGTGTAGCACTGTCGTGCCGTGAGCTCCGTTCACATGCGACAACTCAATCCGGACTGAGAGACGGTGGCGTCTAGAAAGTCGGTGGCGGCAATTCCTCATTACATTGCGGAGACCACGTAATGTCTAAACGCAAACCACCACCATCACGTTAGCAGAAGTTTAAGGAAAAATATGTTCTTTTTTGTGTTTACTGTTCGCCGCGGCCACGGGACAAACGGTCACAAGAATAATATGTCATCTAGAGAGAGAAAAAAAAAGACGAATTCAGCATCTCTCTGCAATCGAGCGATGTAGACAAATGCCAGTGTTGTGATGCGAGCGAGAAAGCACTATTATTGAGCGCATGGGCAGAGGGTCCACTCTCACCCGTTTCAACGACCTCTTCCAATCTGAAGGCCTTATCACCTCTCGAGACCCAGTTCACACATGATTACTTTGAATAGCTACGAAAAAAATGTATTAATATCGTTAATCTGTCGTATCGCACCGATTAATGCGGTTTTGGTGGTGTAAATGCCAGTCGATTGCCGAACTTTCACGAATCGTCAAATTGGAAGCTTGTTTATTGGCTTCGAAAAAGTTTCCATTGAAATCAAGCAAAAGTACACATTTTAGGCGTGGTTCTCAGGAAGTTCATTGAAGAGAGCTTCAGACCGATTCGCCTATACGCTTCTACGACTTCCAAATTCTCTCGACCATTAGATACAATAAGAAAGCTTTGGTACGAACAAGATGAGAGCCGGATTCAAGAAGATCGTGGTCCAGTTGTCACACGACGAGAATTGTTTTTTCTTCCCCAAACTATATAAGCCATCCTCGCATCAAATCATCACCAGATGACGATGTTAACCCCATCATTAGTTTTTGCCTGGGACACAATTGCCGCCGCTAGGAGCGATCAACGGAGCCACCACAGGTCGAGTCAATATACTTGACACTAAAGAAATATGGGCACTATTTTTTGTTTCTTTGCTGCTACTTTTAATCGGAGAGCTTAAATCAAGACTGCCCTTCTCCCGTGTCCCCAACACTCCAAATATGACTCACCAATTGCTTTGAGCTGCCACGTCAACTCACTTGTGGTTCATCCGGTCAGCAAACGATGACACCAGAAAGCGCAATCGCAATACCCCCAAACATCTCTCAGAGAGAAAAGGCGGCCTTCGTTCCTAATCTCCGACCATTCCTGTTCATATAATTGACCCGTGAATGGACGTGATTTGGCATGGAGTAGACCAGTACAGAAGTATGTCGGGTCCATCGGGATACGATAAAAGCAGGCCACCGTGGACACCAAATGATAAGCGCAAGTGGTTGATAATCGCCATTGCAAAGAGCTGGAATGGGCGCCGAATGCCTCCAAAATGAAAGGAAACAAATTTCAAAACGTGATAACCACATAATAAATTACTTATGTTAAATGCCGTACATCTCTCATGTGAAGTACATCTTGCGGAGAAGCCATTTTTCCATGATAATTAATGACTCTTTTGAAACCAATATTTGTCGTCTTCGGTGGTGGGTCAGTAGATACCCAATGGGCAAGGTTGTTCTTGGTGCGAAACGCGGAGCCCAAGTGTCTAGCGCGACTGAAGAGGGAGACCTCAAGTCGCCCGGACACAAAATTCATTTCCTCTGACAATCTTGAGTCCGATCTCGAGCTCTTTGCAATATATCTCCGAGACTCGAAATTGCGTCAAAAAGGGAGTACTTATTGAGGCGCGTCAAGCGCTTCGGGTGAAGACCTGCGCACATCCTCCTCAAACGCCGACAATCTGGTCATGGAGCGAAATAAGAAAACACGTTGCCCAATATATCGCTCCTTCGGCCGGAAATAAGATTCGACAAATAGCGTCAAAAGAGGATCGAATTCAACTCCGAA
Source organism: Mycogona germanica (assembly GCA_034698785.1). Lineage (NCBI taxonomy): Eukaryota > Metazoa > Arthropoda > Diplopoda > Chordeumatida > Chordeumatidae > Mycogona > Mycogona germanica. The sequence goes on along the minus strand of JAQGBY010002542.1, from coordinate 17,798 downwards.
CAATTATCCAGTACAAATGCAACGGATAGAAGATACCCAACTTATCTTTTTCATAACTGTACAATGATGCTCAAAACGCGTTGAAATTATCAAATTCAGATTAAATAAAAATGTAATGAAATCGCAGAATAGTAAACTACAAATACGCTATGCTTATAAGAAACAGACGCAGTGCAAGAAAATATTCATCTGTTTCATCTCCACTAACTCAACGCTAGTACAGATGATGAACATAAATTAAAAACTGCAATTACTGATCAATGCCAGATTTTTATGCGGTACACAAAAAAATTAACATCCTAAACTCACAGAACGCCAACAACGCGTAAATAATTCAAGCTCTAAATGACTAACATTACTCATCCATTTTAGGAATTTGATGCGCAATGTTCTCACACTGTAACTATTTTAAAAGCATAATTTATTCGAGAGTTTCCAACAAATTGCTAACATAAACTAGGAATTTGCATTGCCCGCAGAAAAAGCGACAAGTGGGGGCGGACCCTGATAGCGCGCGCCATTAAGAGAAATGCAAATAGTTTAGAGATCAGGAATCTTTCAGAAGACGCAGGTATCATCCATTTCGCTTTACATTTACTGCGATTTTGCAGAAGAACCATGCTAAAACCTTGGAGACGTATTGACGAGCTACCGTATCTGGTAATCGTCTCGGCGCGCATGAAAAGGTGCGAATCCGACATACTTTTTCTGAACATTTAAGTCAGTTGTCAGCTGCTTCTAGGCTTTCCAGTTCGTTGGGACATTGCATATGCAGGTGGCCAGCTCGTGTCCATGAACATCCCGAGTACAAAGGCTCCACCCGATGCAAACAGACTGCCCCAAACGTGTCAACAAACATCGACACAAAAGCAATATTGACAGGAGTCGGGGGCGAGGATATATCGCGTGTGATATGGACGGAGGCGCCGTTGGACGAGCGCAGCCGGCGGCATGCGTGGCCACCGATAAATATGCGCCGTGTAAATTATATTCGCTCAGATGCATAACACGCGTGTATGTACATGTGTGTGCGTGTTGGACGGGTGATGAACCGGAAGCTATCGGCGACGCCGGTAAGAAATTATCGGCATATAGGGTTTTAGGGGAGGACTCGCGGCTGAACGTGTTGGAACCTCAACAGGGGTTGCTGGCGTGCCCAGTCACAGCGGGGGTTAAACGATGCGGTTAAAGTGGCGCTCTTAAGAAACTGGCGGCGGACAAGTCACGGGTGAACAGGGTTACAAGTCTTACAACTTGCCAATCGATTTAAAGTGGATAGTTTTGTTGGGAATGCCTATTTTGCTCGGCTAAAACAGAGCAGATCCCAAACCCCATACAGAACTCCAAGCGATTATTATCAATTCAAAACGACATCTGGAAGCATCTTGAAAATCTCATAAATTCCTTAAATGGGCCATTTCATCTAACACAATATAATCTGTATTGCCCATTCCAGATATAAGTAAATAACCAATTATGGATAAAATATTGTTAGACGGCAATCAGGCGACAAGGACGTTGATAAACAAAACTATTTATTTATGCCTTCATATATTACAGTCCAACAGTCATAGATTGCCGTCCAACAATCTCCTATCAATTAAATTTTACTAATTTCGGCATCACCACTCACCCAAAAAATTTAAAATTGAGATGACGAGTTACTGATATAATTTTTTTTCTGTAACGAACGTAAATAATAGTTTAATAAAGATCTGTTTTGAAACAACAACCATTATTTTTCCTTAATACTAACACCAGTTTTGAAATCAAATATCGGTCAATTTACGTTTGAGAGAGTAACATTATAAAAGTTTATGTCTCAGCATTATGTGCGCTTGCGACGCAACCATCGAACCAGTTTTCCCGACTATATTGCATATTTATTTTATGCTGGCTTTTCAGAAAAAATCGTTTATACAAATTTCCACATTTGCAATATAGCTGTTTGTTTGAATGCAATAACCGCAGAATGGATACGAAATCGTGGAACTCCAATATAGGCAAATTGTTGCCGCTCTCGCACTTGCTCGCCGCCTCCTCCATCCCCCTAACTCCTCCTCTCCTACCTACCGACAGCCTTTTTTTTATAAATTGAGTTGGCAAATAGGCTCTCGAGTCTCTTCGAGATCATCTGAAATTCGACACAACATGCCGCGTGAGGCGACGTGCCCGAAATACAGAATCGCCGGTTGCAACGCAAATCACGTTGAACCGAGTTGGTTGGACAACTCTGTCCCAGGTTGTTGAGCTTCGAGATTAAGCGACCATCCTGGGTATTCCACCATATTGGTTAGTAGCATGATAGTTTACACGCATTTTAGCAAAAGTTAGGCAAAAAATCAAATTGAAAAATTCGCTGGAATATTAGGAAAGCTTCGATAATTCGATAGTCAAAGAGCGTAAAAATAATATTTATTAGATATTTCAAAATCGTCATAATGTTTTGTCGGGGCGATCCCTGCCAAAGACGCCAGAAAGCAGCACTAACAACTGGTATTTTGTTTAGAAGCGACCCACGAAAATGATGTTATGTTCACGTACATGGATGTAACCCCCTCGGGTGACATTTAAGATGGCGGCCAAAAATCGAAACACGACTGAAGGGGCCCTAACATCCCCTCCCCTATCGGTGCAACATGGGATTTTTGGTCGCTTCTAACGGGGGATGAGCAAATGCAACAGCAATCTGGTTGGAGCGACGTTGATTGGGTCGACGTCATAGAATAAGAAGCAACGACATTCCGTTTTCCCCAGGCCGCATGCGCCGCGCATTTAAGCGGCAGGGAGGCTGTTTTCCACGACAAGGCCCCACCGGACTATTAGCAAGATGCTACGAGTGCTTTAACGCCAGATAAGCTTGTCAATTAACTGAAAGGGTCAACATTCGTACGTTAACGAGCATCTCTCACGCGGGGAGCCAGCTTTGGAGCAGGAGGACGAAGGAATAAGAGTGGGAGAGGGGGGTTTTCACATCATATGGAGTGGGTAAACAGGCCGATTTATGGACGCTCCCGCGGGCTTTCCAAGTTATCACGCCCTCTTCTACTTTGTAAACCTCTGAGCGTCTTTCAATCGAGCCGAGACAATTTCAGATTTAATTTCGAAATATGGCTTTTCATTAAAAAAAATGTTTAATAAATTGGATTAACTTTTTTTTTATATTAAAAAATGAAATTAGAAATCCCTTACAATTTTTTAAAGTAAACTGTCAGGTGATTTTAAAATATCATTTTAATATTCAATAAATCGAATAAATCTTTTTATAAATATATTAAACATTTAGTTTCATAGAATCCGCGATAGATTGAGAGATGTTCATTTATTGCCACATAAAACATACCTGTTCAGTTATTGTGGAAAACCGGATCTACACGGCCAAAATAGTATTGCGTAGATGTGTTGAATTGACAACTTGATTAAAATTGAACGAAAGAACACATGTATTAGTGAATACGGATTGCGTCACAGCGTATCTTGACAGTTATTAGATTTATTGCATCACACATCCATTCATTACTCGCAATCACTATTATGAATGAAATTTAAGTCTCAGAGGTTCACGGTCACACCAGTATATGCAACATCAGGCAAATGTAATGGACCACTTTTATTATTTTTAATAAATATATATATTATTTTCTGGGGGCGCCGAGCAAATAACCACTCCTTAACATTCAAATGTAAATGAGCGGATTGCTCAGGTTAACTGATTTCATTAGGAAAGATGAGCATGTTGCGTTAACTTAACACAATTATCAAGCATCATTCATTAGATTTTTAAAAAAACTACCAGAGGGTATACTGAATAACCACCATAAACTTGCGGCAACTAAATATCGAGACAGCTATACGTACAAATAATTTTTGAGTTTGCGTACAATAATGATATCGTGAGGAGAAATACTAATTTCACTAAATTTAACTAAAAAAACTAATAAAGGTTCCACGAACGCGTCTGTGTTTGACAGGTAGAGAGTTATCTTGTAATGCGTAAAACCTATCTTGTAAATAACAAAATTAACAGCAAATGTCATCATAATCGAGTTATTTTCGGCGGACTTGTTACAAAATATTAAAAGAGGTTCATTACTTTTGCCTCACGAATGTGACACGAGGTGACAAATGGTGTTACTACAAATAATTATTAAATTGTGTCAATAAACTGAGAACTTAGTGTGACAGGGGAAATTGACTTAATTGCTTGATAATTATTTTCTAACAGTACAATTGCAGTTTTACAAGAGTAGTGCCAAAATGTTTGGTGCCAGGCATTTAATGAGAGCAGAGGCGGCTCGATCTTTTTGACCAGGAGATTGACCAGGATGTCAATTTTGAATGTGCCCAGAATTCGCCACTGTCTTATAAGACAAGCGAAAGTAGCGACTGCTTTCATTCATGTGGATGGAGCGCTCCCGCACTCCCCGTCTAAGTTGCCACAACTAAAGTTGTGAACCACAAACTCAATTCGCCAAAACTCTCAAAGTACAAGTGCTATTGTCGATGGCTGGATGTCAAATCAAATTTCAGTGGAACGAGCAACTAACCGTTGAACAAAAAAAATTGGGTTTGATGCGTGCGGTAACGGAGAGCAATGCTACTCCTGGTAACCGCGAATGAAACAACACCAATGAACTGCATTTGCCGAACAGCCGAGACCCAATCATCCGCTTCTCGAGAAAAGTCACTTAGGCAGGTGGACTCAGCCGCATGAGACTGGAGAGCAGACTATAGAGAACAGAGGAATTCCTGAACCCGGGACTGACGAGACAGATAACTTGCCCTGACCAGAGCTGAAGGTTCGGGTCCAAACCAGTACGAACATTGATTATTCTTTTTTAAAAATATAAATTAAGTATAAATAATTGAATTAGACGCGCGTGACAACTATTTTTTCACATTCAAGTATCTTGCATGATGCAATAAAATAATCATCGCAAACAAATTATTTTTTTACATGATCATCTAAAAAATTAGATGGGATGCTGATGGTGTCTGAATTGGCACGTAAGAACGAACTCAGATTGAATTATTTTACAGTGGTGCCTCGAAAATAGTTTCACACTACTCGACCGAAATTCCCCGTTCGATTCAGTTTCGCGAGAGCGACGTCAGGTGGTACCGGCAGCGCTGCCCGCGCAACCCGCACGGAGAGCGCATGCGCGGTGGGGGGCAAAGGCGAAGCATGGCAGAGGAGAATCGTCCTGTACGCAGATAGATAGGCGGGCGTGCGGCACTCAAGAAGGCGCGCCGAACGCGAAAAACGCAAAACCGTGGCGGGGGAACCCGGGGGACGGAAAAAAAAGTAAACCCGGAAAAAGCTGTCGAAATTTTTCCCGTCTCCGTTTCTCGGACGGGCAGCGCTATTACAGCCCCCCCATTCACCGTGTCTGTGCGCGCGAGTGGCTTTCGACCTTGCCAATAAAAAAAAACTCAACAACTTTATCGTTCGTCGCAAATGAAAAACAATTAGCTAAACACACAGATATAGAACGAGAGAGCTCGAGGACGCGAGAAAAAGTTTACCAGTTCTACCAGTTGACAATACCATGCCTCGCCAACTAGCCGTGACGTTATCGGCCAACATGTTAACCAGGAGGTTATGCAATTTAATCATGACTCTCGCGATAGTTCAGTGAGGTATCCGTAAAACCAGATTCGGCAGACGTCAGCATCAGGAAAATCGAGCTGGTTAAAATCTCACCAGATTTGGTTCCAGATTTTTCGACCCCGACCCCATAAAGCTACAAACCGGTCCAGCCATGGCGTCGCGTGACGGAACACTAACCAGGAGCTCCAGTGTGGTTCAGGTGCCCAAGGCGGGCGCCGAGTCGGCCGGCGTCACGCCCACCACTCCGACCACGCCGTCAGTCACCGGAAACGGAAGTGGTGGCTTCGAGCTGACCGCCACGGCTACCGCCAACATCGTCAAGGTGGAGCTGGTGCAGGAGGGAGGACTGGCGCAGCGTGAGACCTGGTCCAAAAAGGCGGAGTTTCTGTTAGCCGTCATCGGCTTTGCCGTGGACCTGGGTAACGTGTGGCGGTTTCCCTATATTTGTTACAAAAACGGAGGAGGTAAGCGACAACATTACCTTTATTCATTCATTCATTCACTTACTTCTTTTTCTTGTGTTCCTCAAGGTGATGACAAGTCAGATGTAGCGCCTTAGAACGGCGGTGGGCACACCACAAATTCATTCCTACAATCCTACTTTATGATTATGATTTTTAAAAAATCATAAATTGATCTGCAGACATTCAAACGTTCGGAACGTCACTTTTTCTTCCCTGTGTTTCAATCAGCCAGTTATGTTAAAATTATTTGGTGCCGACAGTGAAACACTTGTGACGAAAAGGTTTAGAAAAAGGTCTGCCAGACTGTAAGACATGTAAAAGATAAAACTGCCAATTAGTTTGGCCGAAAGACGGACAACGAGATGCCAGCATGCGCACGAATCTGCCAGTTCCGATTACAGAATTTCATACATAGCGGCCCTCTTTCCAAATTTATCTGCCATTCGACTATCTGAAAAAAAAAACAATGTAAAATGTTTCATGAAAGAATTCTCACAGCCTGGCAATGTTTTGATTATTAATAAGATTAATTAGAAAGTTGTACTATTATAACTGGGTTGCGCAAAGCTAATCAAAAAACACAAACTCCAAGATTTTGAGTAGTTTCAATCTCTTTCTTGGAATGTGGGCTGGTTATGTTTGCTGCATGAGCTATGAACCCGACTTAGCAAAATAAATAATTGACAAAATATTTTTAACATGAAAACTGAAATATAGTGAATAGAGCTTTTAAAAGTGTCTTCAGTTTGTTTTTAAAATGAAAAGAATAAATGTCAGATCAAATAGCATATACGCGAACAATAACCCAATTGCTTTCTCACTAGATATAAAGCAGCCTTATCTTATTTTTTTGACAATTAACACAAATCGTTTTATAAACGTTCGATGGATCAAATGATTCTAATGAGCTCTGAATTGCCAGAGGTAAATACGAGTAATTTGCCAAGGCGTATCAACTACACGGCAGAACGTGTCGAGTCACCTGTTGCTCCCAGCTCTGTCGACTGACTATGCGATTATAATGCCACGATTGATATGTGCTCCTCCTACAGGTGCCTTTTTGGTCCCCTACCTCATTATGTTACTGCTGGGAGGACTGCCTCTCTTTTATCTGGAACTGGCTCTGGGCCAGTATCAACGCAGCGGATGCCTAACCGTATGGAGCAAGATCTGTCCCATACTCAAAGGTATTTTATAACCTCCTGAGATCCCGTGTCCACACATGTGCACTATAGAAAAACGGGTTGGCGTCTATGGAAGAAAGACATTAGCTGTATGACTCGCCCAGTCACGCAATGCGGCGTCGGGTAGACGCGGTAGTTCGGGCAGCACGAGCAGATTGACTTACGTTTAAGATTCGGATACTTCGAGATCAATCGGCGAGAAAACACCATTTTTTATTGATTATTTTTATTTCTTGTCACATCTAGGTAAAATATAAGAAACTCTGCCCCGTCCTGGTTTGAATCTTAGGATGTAACTGTGGTATTAGGAAACCCCGCTCATCAACAAAAAAAAAATAACGCGGTGTTTCCGTGGAGATTTTAAAAGCTTAGTTTACCAATCCCAGGATTAAATGTCAACTGTCCAATTATCTAATACCAAATTACTCGTATTCTGCACATAGCTATTCCGATTAGATGTACAAGAAACGAGTTTTTAAGATGTTGATGCAGCACAAGTGAATAGCTCCTATAAACATTAATTTCGATGAATAGGTAAATCGCTGGAAGGATTATTACTGAAAAGCAATTCTCGCCTTCGTTGAATAATATACGAGAATTACAGAATTTTGTAATTGACTCATCACCTCAATGATTGAATAAAAATGGGGGAAAAGTTTACTGGAAAACGGTTGTATGGGTGAATATAGCAAAAGCTGAACATTTAACAATTGCCCACGTACATGTACATGGAGGAGCGATGGAAAAGTTTTACGACGCTTGCTGTTCTTCGTTACGACTGTCGAGAGTGTTTAGTCTGTGTTGCACACGCTTAGTCACGCCAAAGAAATAAAATGTGTTCTAAACCCACGGTTCACCCCCAAATTTAACGTTGGAAATGTCAATGCAACATTGAACGGCAACCAGAAACGTGAGAAACTATCTTAACCACACCGCGACAATCGATCACCATTTATAGTAGAGTGTCACACGATAGTAGAAAATACTGGCGCCAATTTTCGTGAAAATTTCATCGCGCATGATTTGAAACGGGTGTCACTTCTTTATTTTTAGTGGGAAAAAATATTTTTCAAATATAATAGTTCAAACAAATTCTGGGAGGACGTTCCTAGTCGTAGATATTATGCTACAACACCCAACTAACTTCTACAATCAAATTATTTCGTCTCCGAGACCACTCTTTTTTGGAGAATCGAAACCGAACTTAATCCGAGATTCAGATAAAAGATGATTGGACATTCCTTCAGACTTTCTACCTTTAAAATACAGAGGAAATAAATATACTACTACAGAAAATTATAAGCATCGTCTTAAAACCATTTCTACCTTTACGTTTAAGCGAAATTGAGGCATCCAGGAAAAGTTTCAGACAATTATATATTCCGTTTAGATTGTTGGTTATCATGGATTTTGAACATGTGCGGACGCTGAACAAACAATAAACAATCCTCGATAAGACGAAACTAGACATCGCCGTGACTAAAAAAAGACGACAGTGCGACCAGCCTGTATAATGAATGGACACAAAAATGTGGTCTAGCGGCCATCTCTATGGTCATGGCGTTCCCTATACATGGATGTGCAATATTCTAGCAGCTCTATGTATGGTGTATAGAATGTATACTCGTAAAATGAATAATTCTCCTTTTATCGTGTGCTGGAGCGACATTGTGTGTGTGCGGTCGCTTCCGGCCGACATGACGAGACCTCGACGATCGGCCCTCGGCCCCCCCACCCCTCCTCTCCCCATCGGAGCATTAACAGGAGGAAAAGCGCCGTAAATTAATTCGAGAAACAGCCACCAGGCGTCATCAAAACGTTAGACTGTTATGCTTTAGGAAATTGGGGGGAGAATTACGTACAAGTTTCAAGGAACGAATCAATGAACTATAAGTCAAGAAACAGATACTCATAGGTTAGGCACATTCGCGACCCTGAGGCGGACGTCCACTGTTCTTGGCAAACCAGCTACAGATAGCTAGCAATTGATGAAATCAGCGTTTGTGATGGAAGTATCTTTCTTATTCACGGGTATCAATGCAAATGAGTAGCTTTTCAGGTGTAAAGTATTCGATAAGTTATATCCCTGGATATAATTTGGATCTCGAACAAGTTTTGCAGGACGAATGTCGTTAGATGCGTTTATAAAAACAAAACGGTAATAGGAAATTTTTGTCAGCTATTTAAAATTGCTCAAAATCTTGACAAGTGTTCCCTCCATTAGCCTACTCCTATTTTACTTTATTTTATACCAGTAAGTCAATGTTTGTCATGGTTTTGGAAATGAACATTTGTGATGTCACAATTTTCACAAATGTTCATTTCCAAAACCATGACAAACATTGACTTACAGGTATCAAATAAAGTAAAATAGGAGTAGGCTAATGGAGGGAACACTTGTCAAGATTTTGAGCAATTTTAAATAGCTGGCAAGAATTTCTGCGGTAGTTTCCGTCAGTATCATAGCCAAGACGATGTTTTTCTTGATCCGATGGCGGAGACCAAATGACCACATCCACGGCGAACGAACGATGTTGAGCGCTCCAACGGGTCATGGTAACTAAACTTCCCACCTTAGGCTACAGAATGAGGGGTTGAACGGCCTTCCCCCAACTACCCACCCCAAACCACGCCTTTTACAAATGTGGTCATTTGGTCTTCGCCACCCTGTTCAAATTGAATGGTCGAGATGGAACGTCACATCCGAGTGAAACCGAAACTGAACGTGAAAATGTTTCATTTATTCTCAGGGTGTCCTCGAGTATACAAACTTGGGCTGTATAAGTATAAGAGTTCATAAATTCTTTAGCATAAATCGCTCTATGAAACGCAATCAGAACCACTAAACTACGACGATAACGACGACAATAGCTTTATACACACGTTTCAGACAGCGAAGCACTAACCGTGTGTCTCTGTTCCAGTCATTCGCCGTTTTCAAAGTTGTTTTTTAACAGCGTATCTCTTCCCGTACCAACCATAAATATATTTGTGTCGAGTAAAAAAGGAAGAAACGAGGGCGAAAGTATATTGTGCACTCCAGATAAGACGACAATTGACTTGCTAGAATGTTTGCCGTAAATTCCAAGATGGCGGTCATTTGCTTTCGAAGAATCCGGTTAACATAACCCGCCATGTTCAACATCTTGGAAGCGCGACATAACCTTTAAAAACGAAATAGGAAATCTAAATTGATTCCTCGACGACAATGCGTATGGGGCGGGCACAGCACATTTGATAAGTAGTTCAATATAGCCACCCTGCGCCACCGAATAAAAAATTATGTGTTCATGTAAAGCATGAACCAGTCGTAAAACATTTGTGAGGGTGGCGTGATATGAACAATGTTGTGCCACCAGAGCGCGCTACTATCTCTGGTGCACAAACACGGAAATGGCCAGGCTTTTAAAATTTGCCTAACAAGAGCGTTCAAAATTCGAATTCTGATATCCGAATTCAAGCCGACCGCCTCTAAGATGTTACAGGTCAACAGGTCAAGCAGCAGCAAGAACTTCTAAAATGCTCCGACAAGATACTGGGGACCAAGATATATCTAAGATATTTATGTGGAAACCAAAACTACTAATTATTATCAAACCATAGTCATTATCCGTGGGAATTAAAAGAAAAGGCATGTAAAATAATCCCCAGGTTATCAAAACATCAAAGATATCACTAGAAAGATAACGCCAATATATTCTCTGTTAGTAAAACGATGGAGTAGAGGTTGTTACGGGGGCATTCTCACCTCCAACACATCCCTTCCTCATTGCTGTTTCTCTCTATGAAATCACTGGTTTCGTAATTCGCAAAAAGACTAAATCCTCCTTAGAACCCCGCAAAAAAAAAACTAAATCTCATTTCTTATGAAATATTTATGATCAGATGTGTGGCCGGAACTGTCCGGAAATCGGAGGACCACGCGGTCAAAACTGTACCGATGACAGATGTTCATATATTTTTTTTAATTCAAATTGTTCATAAACATATTGTTCAGCGATTGTACATCGCTGTAACATAAATGAAAAAAGTACGACACTTTTAACTGTTCATCGCAGAACCGTGCGCGAACCGTTACAAACATGACCGGACGAACTCAACTAGCGAGCGACTCATAAAATCACGTTGAACACGAAAAAAATAATAAAAATTGTGGAAGCAAGCCAGATAGAGCCTGGGTGGAATGTGAAGCATTTGCATGCATACCACTGCCTATCCCTATCTGTGTGACTTATCTAAACTGATTCACAGTGGATAGGAAATAACTCGCATAATATTTTTGGACAAAAAGTAAGTGTTTGCCAGGGAAGGAGTCGTCTCAGTGTTTCACGTCCTATTTGGAGCACCAAATATTTCGAGAAACTAAAATAACATAATATACCGTTAACTAGACCATAGTAGATTACAGGAAACGCCTTAAAACCTATTGCATAACCATGTACCGCACAGAACAATTACATATAAAATGATAATGTTATCTGAGCTATTAGCGAAAGAACAAAGTACCGAGCCCAGGACACTCTGGGATTAAACGAACGACGGCCGATTCGAGCGTGACTGATGCCTTAAGGAGCTTGACCACTTCTGAAAACGTTATCGCGAGCCAGAATTTGGTAACTAAGAAAGTTCAAGAAAGTCGTTTGTGAGTTTCATCCATTCTTCCGTGTGTTTCGCCAAAAAATTCGTTTTATTTGCTTCGTGCATTTCCGAGTTTTGCCAACTCGGCCGTCGTTCGTTTAATCTCAAGTGTCCTGGGCTCCCTACAATTTTCTTTCGCCTTTGGAGAAACTGTTTCAAAACTACTGGAACATACGTTTGTTATTCTGCCAATTGGCTTTGAAAAAATATAAGGGAACCAACCGGGGGTCGAACTCTCTCAATCCTTTTGCCAGTTTGCCAGGAGATCAACGTCAACTTCTCAAATGTTTGCACGATGTTTTCCTATCCTGCGTGATCACAATTTGAATGGCTACTCGGTCTCTCAGCCGTGTTTGCATTGTCGGAAGACAATTTACGCCAGGACTCGCTCGGCATTCCAAAACTGTCCGACCAAATTGCTCATGGGGAGAGGTCACAGGTCGCTCCACAACACTCCATTGAAGGATAACATTCTTCAGTGTTCTTCCCGCCCAAGATAACTCAGAATTCACACGCTCAAAAAATGTACGAAAAATCGCAAATGGTACAAAGTAGAGTTAATAAAATATATCTGTATCGCGAGTATGTTTATGGGTATCAGTAGGTGATTCAGAGACCCCAAACTGTTTCGTTCGAGACGCCAGTTTTTGAACATCGTTATGACTAGTTCTCGTAAACGAATATCGATCCTGAAAAAGGCGCCAATTCGAATTCTGTAAAAATAACCACAAAAAACCCATGCCAATGCCCATTAACGCGCACAATCGCTTCACTGCATTTGTGACAATATCCCAAGTGTTGAATGGGCGCATTGTAAAATTAGTTGGTTTTAAATTTTTATTCTAACTTTATTTTTAAATCGACTTTATTTTTAAATGTGGTAACGTACAGAGCGTACAGCCAAGAAGTCCGAGGTTTTTGTTGTGAAAACAGATAGAATCTTGATCTTCGTTTCAACAAATAAGGACCACGCAAATAGATCACCGCGCAGCAACGAACTTTTAAATGGGTTACGAGGCGAACCATAACTCAGCTACAACGCAGGTGTTTCCTGAATGACGAAAGAAGAACCATGATTCGGTAATAAAGTTTGCTTTCAGATAATAGGTCTCGGGAAATGAGATGGCTTTGGACGACATAAATGAGAAGAAGGAGGGGGGGGAGGGGGCTTATTTTTAGAGAGAACTACGGGACAACCGTAAAATAGAGACGAAGCAAAAACTAACGACAAAAATAAAAGAGTGAAGCGGATGAGGTACATGTGCTAATCTCTAATGGCGGAGAAAAAGCAATTCCTGGTCCGCGGCTGAGACGAGCGCCGGAGCGGGCAAATCTTCAGCGACAACATTTTTCCACGTCGACCATTTAATCGGTGACGGCGGCGGTGGCGGCTCGGGAGGGAACGCCGCGCCGCCACCGTCGCTTCGTTACTTTTAACGAGATGGAAAATCCATCCCCGAGCCGCCAAAAACCCTTCCGAGTCATCAGCTTCATCAGTGGCGAGGCACGTGGCCGGCCGGGAGACACGGACCGAGTGGCGCGCGTCTGACCGCGGCCGAACGTGACCGAAGGCGCGCCCGCGCGGCAGGGCGGGGACAATTTCCACCAGATTTCCGCCTGTGACCCGTCCCCGAAAAAACCTCGTCCATTTCTGGATGAGACTTCGGATGCATCCAGAGTAACGAAGGAAATCATGGGAAATGTTATTCGCTTCTGTTGGACTAACGCAACCATTTAAATCTGTCGAAAGCTCGGACCATGACCAATGGCTGATTGACCAATTTATGTTTATTTGTAACTGTAACTGACCACCCTATCGGGTTTTTAAATAAATACAAATTTATTTGGTGCTAATCGTTTGAAGTCTCTTATCTACTTACTATGTGATTGTCGACGTAGCACATGGGCAGCACATGGGAATATAAATAAAGCATCATCATTCTAATTCTCCAAACCGTGAAAAGAGATCGAGTGTGCAAGAGGGTGAGCAGTGAGTGATTGCCGACATTTGGGGGCAGCCTTGACGAACAATATAATAGGCAAAGTATTGACAGTGTTATTGACAAAATTTTATATTCCTTTCCACACAGAGCGGAAGCAATCATAACTTTTACAAATAAAACTTCCGCAAAAAATTGGTCTACCAATTCGCTCGGACGCTCCAACTAACTTCCGTGCACTGAATTTTTTTTGCAAAAAAAAATAGAAGATAAAATTTTTTATTTGCTGAATCAGATCAATCTAACGATTTTCCCTCCCGTGTGCAGGGGTGGGATACGCCATCTGCATCATCGACCTGTACATGGCCATGTACTACAACACCATCATCTCGTGGGCGGTCTATTACCTGTTCGCCTCGTTCCGAAGCGAGCTCCCCTGGACCACCTGTGAGAACCCGTGGAACACGCCGGACTGCGTCCACGTCACGGACTACAACGCAACCAACTGGAACACTAGCGTCAGTCCGGCGCAGGAATTCTACGAGTAAAATTCTTTTAAATTTCAATATAGTTTTCAAAATTAATCAAATACAGGGGCTAGACTAATTTGACGTCCCTCGACAATATTTTATAGCTGTTCTTTATTTGTTGACACTTATTCGTGAATGACTGCAGTTTGTATTAATTACTTTTTACAGTTTATTATTGCTCGAAATATGGCGCTTAAAATGTTACTTCTATTTATGGTATTGTTTTTATTTTTGTTGCTAATAGGCAAATTGCTATCTTATTTTTTAGTCGTTACGTTCTCCAAATACATCAGGCCCGTGGTGTGGAATTCGTCGGTCCAGTGAAATGGTCGCTCGCCTTGTGTCTAATGTCCGTTTTTCTACTGGTTTACTTCTCCCTGTGGAAGGGAGTTCGCAGCTCAGGGAAGGTAGGTGACACTCTGCTATGATGACTCTTCGACCAAAACCTTTTATTTTCTCAATGCAAGAAAGAGTGGATTACACCACTCTCCCTTTCATCCCCTTCATTTATTAAACGCGCACTTCGATGTAATACTCATGTGCCGCTACTAGAAAACATATACGTGGCCGGTGTGCACACGATAACCGAACAATGCAATGCACCCAGTTTAAAATTAATTTCCTGTTCAAATAATTCAATAACCGTTAAAAAGGAGATCATCTTTTCCCCCTCCGCTTCCGCTACCTCTACCGGAATAGAACATTGTGTTCGTCGCCACTAGGGGCCGTGTTAAACTATATCGATCGGACGAACAAAGTTAAGGGTCGGTCGGTCGATCGTCGCTGACGTTGTTCGATCAATCAAAACCGGTAACACGTCCGCAAATGATGGCATCACGTCTCTGACTACGATTGTCCCCCGTTACAGCAGATTCAATTGTTCATACTCAAGTTATACTAACCTCTTTCATCTCACATCCAACAATCTCGTCAAGAACCTCTGAAATCACCTTTTCAGATTAAATAAAACTGAGTTGTTTAAAACAAGTCTTTCTTTTCAGTTACAAAATGAAAACGAATGTGCATTTCTGTTTGAAATACAAAAGTAATAAGGGAATGCTGGACAACATTCAATACTCGACAACATGGACATTGGAAAATTAATCCTTTTTATCCTTTAAAATGACAGGCACTAAATTATAAACACGAGAAAAGAACTGCAACAATGTTACAAATAATTAAGTCGCATTGAAATCACATAAATCGCTGCATCAAAAATACAGCAAACCAGATAAGTTAATAGATGAAAATAACATAGATGTCATAGTGACTGCGCCTGGTCATGCAATTTATACAAAATTGAAAAAAGGGGATGCAGCTATTTATGTGATTTTAATGCGACTTCATTATTTGTAACCTTGTTGCAGTTTTTTTCTCGTGTTTATCTAATTTAGTGCCTGTAATTTAGAAGAATAAAAATAATTCATTTTCTTATGTCCTTGTTGCCGAGTATTGAATGTTGCCCAGTATTCCCTTATTATTTTAGTATTAGTATTTTCTATCATCGGCTCCCTCCTTCTATTTTATGATCTGTCTGAAATATTAGTTAGGAGCTATCTGACACTAAAGCTTTCTTTAAAGTGACGTTAGCCACCTTAGTGACGAACGAATTGGTGTAGAGACAACTGCTTCATAAATGAAAGGACGATAATAAGCCTTTTCAGGAGACTAATTGTCCAATCAAATGTCCACGCATCAGAGGAGTAATACACAGAAAAATAACAATGGACAGAGACCATCTCGAACAAGTTGCGCAAGAAAAAAATGAAGGCTGTTAATAAGACTGCGTGGAAGTGAACCGGGCCAACTAAAATCACAGTAACTTGTGGCAGTACTACTAGTCGACGTGAATGCCCTCGTAGAGCAGATCAATGATTCGTAGGCTCAGGACAACTGGTCGGAGTGATTTAGGAGAGAGAAAGCGATAATTTGCAATTGACTCTTCATTAGGACATCATTGCCAGAAACAGATCAGACGTCATTCGCAATCGATTGCCAAGATTGATTCAACAATAAATCAAGTCACAACCCCCCGTCCAAAAACCAATTATAACCGGTCAGGTTGTTAGCACCTTAGTAATTGTTCCTCCACATTCAGGATTTGAGTCCAGAACACGTATACAGGGCCAGATGCTCCGAAATGCTCAGAAATATGTAGTGCAGTGACGGAAAATAATAATTTAAAAAAATGGAACAGTATTTTACTTCATTCTATCATCTGAATGCTATGAAGTATGAACCTATTCAGTCTCTCCTCCGATGACGTTTTGCTAAAGGCTGTAACAAGTGCCCATTAACCCGAGCGCTAAACGAGGATCCCTGGTTATCGAGCAATTCACGCATAATTTGGCGCAAAACGCTCGGTTAATTAAAAGCTTAGCCGGCAGCCAAGAACTGTGCCATTTACCTGTAGATCAGCGTCTTGACGAAACTCAATTCTTCGCATCCCAGTTACACGTTCTTACATTGGGCCAGTGTTACCCGGCTTCGCTCGAAAGTCTCCAGTCATGTCAGCGAAATGTTTTCAAATATTTGAACCGCCGTCAAATATTTGGAAACCTCGTTCCCCCCACGTGTCATGTCAATGCCGTATAAAAACACTGGGTTTTAATTTATTTTGTAGTTTTTTCAAACGCTTTAAAATTTAAATATGACTGGCAGCATTAATAGTACGTGATAGCGACAGTATTTTTTTAAAACTTCAAATGGCTGATTTACAAAGAAATACTCAAAATTGAGATCGGAAATAATTTGCGCTCGACTACACATTTGAGGAACACACTACAGCTCAAATTTTACTCAATTTCGTCAAACAGTTCGTAAGTAAACTATCGGACAGACAGTTTGAAACTTAGGATTATAATATAGTTTTGGAGTCAGCGTGAGCTTATTCAAACCATGCAATTGAGTCTCACTTGACAGAGAACTTTGAATAAAGAACAGTTTCACGCCTGTCCTATTACTTCCTTCAGGAGTTCAATCAAACTGACAATTTCTATCACCGTGCGGCCTTGCTTTAAGTGCCGTTCGACATGCTCAACTCCTAACGTACTGTGAAGTGTATTAATACGTTTTGGAGATTACACCTGGCGCACATTGGCAGGCTGGAACAAACGGTATAAAAAAGTGTTTATATATACAGTCTGTAGGCTGAGCATACACAAATGCATAGTTTGCAACGCCACAATGTAAAAGCGCCAACAAACGATCATCTCGCACGCAAATGCGTCGAATCTACATGTACTTATACGAGGCTGTGTACATGATTCCGCGCCTACAGATTAGAGATGCTAAAATGACGGCAAGCGCGCAAGTTGTTGTCGGCGGCGCCACCACCACCACCACCGCCGCCGACGCCACCGCCGACAGGTGTAATTCTATAAATTTGGTCGGCGCGTTTTATTATTGCCAATGAGTGGCAACATGACGGC
>JAQGBY010002541.1:0-22557 GCA_034698785.1 Mycogona germanica | reverse complement strand
AAATGGCGTCTCCACATCAAAAGCATGACGTCGTCGATTTCACGAGACAACCAAGCAAACCAGATAACAGTTCCAATTAAGCACACCATACCACATTATATTACCAGAATAATATTTTCAATATAAAAATAAAATAGAATAACAATATATTAAAAACCATAAAATAATCAAATAGATTTTTTAAAACGATTCATATATAGTGTGCGTTTATCGTATGTTATCGCGTAGACGTAAATTTCAAAATGTAAAAAATGCTTAATTTATAATCGAAAATCGTAATATTGGAAATATAGAAAAAGCCAGAAGGTAAGAAACAATGGACAAGTGTCGAGAGGATAGCGTTAAATTAAATATATCTGATATTTTACGTTTGCATTTATCGTGGGTTATCGTGGTTTGTAAAATAGCCGGCAAATTTAAATAATTAATTTTTTATTTCTTTGGTGGTTACACAACCCAGGCAAAGCCAGGCACCCTTCTTGTAAAATTATAAAGTAAAACGCCTGCAATTGATACGAAATCATACATGTGTCTATAACGTCCTCTATAAATAAAACCTCGTTTTAATTATTGGTTTCATTTAATTATTTATGTGGACTTTTGATTAACTAGGGAACACAACAATTCGTCCAAATATCTATTTAGTGTTCAAACAGAGTGTTATGGGGGGGGGGGCACATTCTTGTAAAACGGAACGTTATCAGTAGACGTCGACAGTGGAAGTGAATGAACTTCGTCGGACCGAATCCGAGTCCAACCGATCCGATTCCCCATCCTCCCAACAGAGCGCGCCACCGTCGCCGCACCAACTCGTCACAGACGTCGAATCGCGCGAATCGTGCGGGGTCATTGGCCAATCGCAAAGCGGAACAGTGGGCCCCCGAAGGCACACACATGCACATACACACACACACATACACAACGTAACTGCAGTTCCTCGTTTGTTGGTTTTCATTCATCCGCGGATTCAACCGAAGAAGCTGACGTCTAGTGGCCAAGTGGGACAGATCCAGTGTTGACTCGCCAAAGCATTGGGTTAATGAATTGCTCGGGAGGCCTGTGGAGATTCGACGACCGCGCGCCATCCAGGACGCGCACTTGAAAAGACGATGAGGACAGTTATGAGTAGGTGAGACAAGTCGGCCGCGTCGTCCAATTCAGAAGTGGGGGAAGGAGAACCCCGGATATTACCAAATTTGGTAGAAATCGTCTGTTTGACCTAAGAAGAGATCCCATAATAGTGTCAAGAGTCCGTGTCACCAGTAAAACGCATCGGATTTCATGAAGAATTGACATTTCCTGATTAATAAGAAATCCTCTTCAGAAATTCAAAAATCATCCAATCAAGCCGGGACAATGACAGGAGGATTGAAACCATCGCAGACTTAAGTTGCTCAGTACGATGATCAGTGAAATCTTCAAGAGAGCGTCAAATCTCGTTAACAAGTCCGTATAGTTGGAGAAAGAAACTCTCGATCAAAATTCTTGACGTTTCTGACAGAAGTCGGAAGCGATTCCTCCTCATCCTCTTGCGCGAGACATCGGGGGGCAGCAACATCAGGAAATAAATCGCCTCCTTTACAACCAATTTCGCAGCCTGACAGTGACACCCGTCAACATTGAGTCAGGACACGAGACCGTGTGTCCACACCGATCACGATTAACTCCAGAAGTTCTTATCAAGACACAAATAAAATTGGTGGAAGTGTTTTTGTGGTCAGTGACTGAGGAATCGGTTCCTTGTACTTCCGTACGTCGCTCGTCGTCCACCAGATATATTTCCAGTGCTGACGACGCTCGCTGGATCAACCGGCCCACCAATCTTATTGACCCCATCTCCAGAAAACTCCGGGAGATTCCCAGGAAACTCCATTCTCGTTTTACAGTACAATGGATACGTTCGAGCGCAGCGAGCGCGAATGCAAGATTGTTCTGGTCGGGGACAGCAAGTGCGGCAAGACGGCCCTCATTCACCGAGTACTACACGACAAGTTCCTGGAGGTTAGTACAGTACTAGTAAATAGACTCGTTTAGTTGCTAAACAGTGGCGTGTTTGTGGATATATATACTGTACTCACTCTCTATATACAGAGTACAGTACTCGTGTCTGTACTGTACTTCCCCCGCCCCGGTATCCGTTTATAGAAACGGGTCGTGCGTTGACTGTAAACGACGCTTAAGTGGTTCACCTCCATGAAGTTAGTCTCTCCCTCTTCTTTCCTTTTTCCCCGAAAAAGGATAAAAGCAGAAACGAAAAAAAATAATAATAAATTGATGAGCGTTGAGAGCGGAATTGTGTTGAGGCATCTCGTTTTAGACTTTTTCTGCTCACCAACGATAACCGGAAGTGTTTCAAAGCTAAACTTCAGCAGCGAAACTCAACTAAGTACATTTGTGTCTTATTCGGTTTGGAAGGAGTTAGGTTGGTGGGGGTCTCATCTGGTACATGTGGCGCTATACTGTGACTTTCCCCTGACCAGGGTGTCAATTTTAGACTTGGTAGATGAGCGCAGTTCCATGACATTACATTTTAATGAAAAATGCCAGAGAGAATTTTGGAAAACGACCGAACTCAAAAGTGACTAATTAAAAATTGTCGATGTCATCAAGACCGAGTCTACGTCGAACTCGGTTGAATGAAAATTAGCATCTGATTTGTATTTATCTTGAATAGTGTCTATTAAATTCTAAAGAAATTCAATTAATCTTATTTCAACTGAGAGCGCATTTGGCCAAAAGAAGCGTCTGATTCAAAGATAATGTTGTCAGTAGACCGTTATTTAAATTGGAAGCTCACCATGTGATATTAAGAAGACTTTTTAAAAAAAAATATGTATCGAGGATTTCAGGAAATCCATTTGCCAGTGACCGAATTCTGCGAATCGGTCTGTACTGTACTTTAGTAAATCACATTGCTTTCTGGATTCATTAACGTATACGAGAAATTACTTTCACTCTCATGGACTGTCTACATATAAATGGATATTCATGAATCTGTCTAACCGTAGATAAACTCAACTCGGTGTATATCCATCTAACCATTTCGCGGAACGTACTTGCAAGCATTTTAACCGCAGGCGTATCATTTTAATGCGATGTCAGCTTCTGTAGTTGGCGATTATAAAAGCTTGCGTAGACGTTGGGTTTTGGAAAGCAAAACTAATTCTCTAGCTAAATGATGCCAAATGCATGACGCATGACGTAGAGAAATGTATGACAAAAACGTTAAGCATAATGTCGTTTTAAATGCGAACTGTATCTGATTCTGAGTGACACAAGTCACGATTTTGAAAGAATACCTTAATTAATTGATACCTTAAAATTGAATTTTATTAATTTTATGTTGGGGTATCCTATCTGTCCTTCGATAGCTCATCGAAGGCGTAACGCAGCGCTCTGAAATTTACACTAGCCACTGGATGTAGTTCCTAAAATTCTACGGTCAATGCAATTTATTTCCGATTTTTATGCTATTGCGTTCATGAGATATGATTTTTTTTGCCCAATCAACTGTAATCAACCGCACTACAGGCGTTACGTCCCCTCATGGTGTTCAGGCACTATGCGAGGGGAACAATCAGTACCCCGGGTTCGAAATTTTCGAGAGCCCGCGCCGGGAATCGAACCCGGGACCGCCGAGCCTCAGTCAGTCGCTAAACTAACTGGGCTACGACGAGTCGTACTTAACAAACATATCCCAAATGGTGACAAAAGGAGGTTTGACCAATAACATCACAAAAGCAGCTATCTAACTTCTAAAACCCGAAGTGTTGCGCGATTGTCATAAAAAAGTTGATAAGTGAACTATCGATAGTTTAACGCTTTCTTTGGATATTCGGTGGTGATCTATTCTCTCACCTCTTTGTACGAAAAGCGATTGCAGTTTGTCCGTCATCTGCTATTATCGAAAGTGCATTATCGATGGTGTTGGATCTATTATATTTCGATATCTCAAGCGATAGTCGACAGCAGCTCTTCAACGGCAGCGCAAACTATTAGATTTTCCAAATATAATGCCTAGGCATGTACATGTATGTACAGACCAAATGGATGTTGGTCCGCTACATCAGGCTAATTTCGTTGTTGGGTTTACTTAAGGATGTAGTAAATTAAATGCGTTTATTTCTAGCCTGGTCGAACGTACAGTTGTTGACTTTGCATCTATTATGTTATTGGACTGAAGCATTACAAACGTCCTTAGAAAAGGATAATAATATATTGTAATAAACGAACCGGTGTTGGCGTATAAATATCTGCTCGTTTTGACAGATGGATATAGCTAGATGACGTTTAATCCATTAAATAATCCATAGTATGTATTCTCGAGCGTTGAATTTGGTGATTTGGTTCACGTTCAGTTTTTAATTGCACAGCCTGTTTCTTTTTGTTTCTATTTAATTGTATAACTGTTACGTTAAGGCCTCTGTTTATGACAGTGAAGACTCCCTCTGGCGGTGTTTCAGAGAATCAGTTTGCTCGTTAAAAATACAATAAATGGATGACTCGAAGATTATCGATCGCATAATTTTTTTGAAGATCTATCCTACTGATTCTGACGATGAATTGGGATTTGATATACTTAAGCGCTACTACACAGAAAAAATGGTGTCTCAATTTCGAAACATTTGCCCGTCACTTGTCCCTAAATTTGTTAGTCATGAAGTTCCATCTGAAAAAGATAATATTGGACAATCTAAGTTATCTTAGTTAAGTGAAATATTATAAAATATGTGTCTGTGTTTTGAGACGATTTTATAAATTGGAAGAGCAACTTTACTTTGTCGAGATGTTCTTGAGTAACAAAAATGAGACATTACTTTTTACTGTGTAGCGGCGCAAATTGACACCAGTCAGATGACACTGGGTTCACCATCTTAGTTAAGTAAAATTTTTAAAATATGTGGTGTCCGTGTTTTGAGACGATTTTATAAATTTAAGGAGCAACGTCACTTTGTCGAGATGTTCTTGAGTAACAAAAATGAGACATTACTTTTTACTGTGTAGCGGCGCAAATTGCCACCAGTCAGATGACGTCGGGTTCGCCATCTAGTGATAAAGCGTGGAATCTAAAAACCTTCCGCATTTGTTGTACAGTTGGTGACTGTATTTTATCGAATCCTTTGACAAGTTCCTGCAATGTCGCATTCAAAGTGGGAGCCTGCACTATATATTTTGGGGGAAACTGCTCATGCGAAGTCGGCATACACCGAGACACAGTTTGACAGTCACCCGCCTGGAGCGACGTACTCGATTGTGTCCACCTTGCCCAGACACGCATTTTGCACAAACACAAATGCATTTTGAATAGTTTTCGAACAACGTGGGCGGGAGGGAACGGCTGGATCGGGCAGAATTGCTGGCTGGGCATTGATGGAGTCGACAGTTGCATGATGATTGGATGTAAATCATCGGACCAAATATAGTTCCATTTGAAAACTTGCCTCGGGCTAAAGGGAAATCGCAGTCGAATGAGCTAATGACTTTTACACGCACGTACTTTCGTGAGCATTCAGAATAGACATAATCAAATCAATATTGAAATTCTGAAAGTTTATCCTCCTTTAAAAATTTTTTTAAACTGCCCGCATTGGCGTTTACTTACGAACGGCTGAACGAGATTAAATAAAATTTGAGCTGTACTCTGTAGTTAGTTCTGCAAATTTGTAGTTGAGCGGAAACTATTTCAGATCTCGATGTTGCGTATTTCTCGAGATATCAGCCGTTGAAGTTTTAAGTATTGTCATTAAAATGAAAATTCCAATATGGCCGGCGCCTCTCCACTTGACCAAAACGGCGCTGTCGTCGCTCTCACGTGCGCCAATCACGTGTTACCAGTGATCCCAGCGACATTTGTCACACTAGATCCCGAATTGCGAATTATTATTCAATAAATAATAAAAAAAAATATCAATTAATCAATTAAACTATCTTGCAAAATAGGAAGAAAACATATTTTAGTTATGAAGAGATTAGATATTTAAACTGTCAAACGTGTTGCGACGTCATTGCCATGACGTTACAACACGTGACGAATCTACTTACGTGTTGTAAAATGTCCTAGAAACTTTAATATTTTGACGTGGCAAATATCTCATTGCTAATTCCATTTAATGTTAATAATTGATGCAAATGCAATGCAAAAGTAATTGAATTTTTAAAATTATATTTTCTAAAGTAGGATGCACGGATTTAAAAACTGTTAAACTATATTATATTAATAATAAATTCATATCTGTTAGGTTAATATATTTTGCGCTCGATATTTGTTTTCTGCTGCCGAATGTTCATATTGTGTTTTTATAGCTCGTAAATTTGAATACGGAACCGATCTCCGTAAACTAGAATCCCTTTCGCAATAAATATGTCAGAAGCCCAAGCGTAAATATAATATGTGAGTTCCCGCTGTATAGACGTCTTCTAAGATCTCTTCTATCTCTTCTTCTCCCCTCGCCTAAGAAGCTTACAGTGTTCGTTCGCCGTGAGATGGGCGCGTCTTGCTGTCCAAGCTTCCCTCATCCCTCGTAAATTTCTCCGGTTTGAAAAAAACAATACGGAAATCGGTGAGAAATTGCCAAATTTAAGTGGAAGATTACGGGACTCGTTGTTTATAGAACGCGGGTTCAATTCCCGGCCGAGACCTCCGAAATTTTTCGATCGAGAGGAAGATCCCCAATCTAGGTAGCGAGGCTTGACAAAATCAACAGATCGATCCCTAAGGGGGTTAGTTTTAAAACGACGATAGGCCTTTTTAATAAATAGATCATGACTGCTTGAAGCGACGAATCGGTTCAGTTCTTGGCATTAAATAATGTAGCCCCAAAGAAGAATACTTAATTTGATATTTTAATTGACAAATAAGGTGATCAGAGTGAACAGAATCAGATGTCGTATTGTCAGGATGCAGTGGTGCCTCAACATGTTATTTTTTATATTTAAAAATTTGGATTTTCAAATCGTTTGAATCGTTTGTTGCTATGTTAAATTGAAAAAAAGAAATTTTAAAATATCTATTTGATTATTTTATGTTTTTTAATATTGTTATTTTATTTTTGTTTGGAAATATTATTCCGGTAATAGTATGTGGTATGGTTGGAACTGTTATCTGGTTTATTTGGTTGTCTCGTGAAATCGACGACGTCATGCTTTTGATGTGGAGACGCCATTTTTTAAGTTTGAAGCAAAAGGGAGGGTATCCTGAATTTAGTAAGGGTTATTTTAATATTAAATATTGAAAATTGAGATCTGAAATTCCGTCGCTAGCAAATTATGATGGTGTACTAACGGTATGTTAATTTTTATGTCATTTCATTAATCCGTTCGAGAGTTAGGGCATGAAAATCGAAATCTCTGTTTATAATATAGGATAGAATACTGTGTTGTAGTTTTTACTGATCCGTCGTATCATCATATGGTATAGGAGACAACGGCTTTTGTCTCCTTTTCCAAATCCCCAAAAGAGGGGTCGGTGCCCCATTATGGATTCGGGTCTCCGTTTATTTGCTTACGGACGTGTTGGTTGCAACCGAGCATTATTTGCGTTTGGCGGAACAGAACTGGTAAATACCAACAGCACTCGATCTTGCCGATCCTTTATGCTAATTTTGTTTCGCGTTCGTGATGGACACGAGATCGAGTGGGTTTGGAGATTGTGTCTGTGTGACGTCTGACTGAACCGTTCGAAAATAGTGTTCTCTGTATATCAGTGGCCACTTCACTTATCGGCCGGTTTGCGCTGACCAAGAAACCGCCATCGAGTCTTGAAAACTATTTATACACTGCAAAATATCTTATTTATTTATTGGTATTCATGTTAATGTCATTAATTATATCGACTGCAACATAAGTAGCATTTTTTAAAAGACGGTCAGGTCTTTTCTGAAAATGAATATCTTAACGATTTGATTCGAACTTTTGTACATTTGAAGTGACGTCACGTCCGGTTGAACCAATTTTGCATTATCCCATGCGACAGAAAAGCCTCTTGAATCTCTGCAATGTTGAATCGATGTCTTCTGCCATTAAAGAGGTCATCAAATAATCTTGGTAGCTCACTTATCTTTTCATGGCAGGACCAGACACATATATCTTTATTACTCCACTCGTCTGACTCTTGTGTTTTTGAGTTAGGAAACTATAATGCGCGCCATGTTTGGTCCACCCCTGCTCGGGGGAATGACGCTAACTCTTATTTACGCTCGTCGCGGCGCCATTTATTTCATCTGATGAAAAGTCAAATCTAGATTCCTTATTTATATTATGCGAGCGAAAGCTGCTTCCATCTACGAGTATATAGAGGCGCATAAATATCTAGGCGCTCTCTACTAGACCTAGCTAGGCCAGGAAGCTGCTGCTGCAACTGGGGATACTTTTCATTTTTGCCCCTCACTTGACGCGTATTAGAGGACATTACGTTTCGGTGGCACATAGTGACACTTGCGTCCGTCGTCTCCCCACCCCCTGCTTATATTGTAATATAGCTTTTGCCGCTCACGGCCACTGACGTCGAGCTATAGAGAGTGGGACGACGAGACCTCGAAATGAAGGCACACGACGATCGCAGCGCCAGCGACGAGAGATATCACAATTGCTTGAACTGCGCCCCCCACATTGTCTCCGTCATAGGCCACATCTGTGGCTGCATATTGTAATTGGGCTTCCTAAATAAATAGGATCTCACCGGTGCTTGGAGTGATTGACACGTAATAGGGGGCAGCAACATGCACGCCCGCCACCAGGGGGAAGCACCTGCAGTCTCACCCTACTTCGTCAGTTCGAGACCTCGCCGACGACCGTGGCTTTCCTGTTTCCTTCTGATATGTTTCACCAATTGTATCGTTCTATTGTCGTATCTGGGTATTGATAATAGTGCGATCCTGGAACGACGATTGACGAACGCACCCCCCAATTCTTAGTCGTTTTCATTGCTTAGATTCGATTCAATGTTTTAGGAGTTCCACGCGACGCCATTATGTTGTCGCTATAGTGGGCTCATTTTTATCCGAGAAAATCCACAAATTGATAAAAATAAGAAGCAAAAATGTCAATATTAGTGGTCTGAGAAATCAAAATAAAACATCGATCGATTGGATAATCGTTAATGTCGCAATTTACCTGATGACTATGTCAAAACAAACCAAATGTCTGCTCTCAACACCTTAAACTCTTTCATTGGTCGGGCGTCGACGCTCGACATGTCTCACTTCCGGGGAATCAATGACTAAAGTGCATTTAAGTAAATTGTTGAGGTGAAACGTTTAAAGTTTTTGCCTAAAGTCGCACGTGCCATCTTGCGGCAAACTTTGTCTTCCGATTCGGAGATGAAATTGGGCGCAGCATTTGCAATGCTCGCTTATAAACTTAACGTTCGGTTCCACCTACCACCACCAGGTGGCTTATATAAAGTAGTCCGCGCGTTCTGTATATAGCGAGTGTCCCCGGCGCCAATAAATACATTGACTCGTATCTTCCTATATTGGTCTGACAGATAAAAGTGTCCCGACGCGGTCGGTTCTGCTGGCTCGACGGACGCCTGAAAAACGAGCCCGCATTTCGTCTGGAAGAGTTGGGGGGCAATTTGGTTTTGGGCGAAAAAAAGACAATGTCGAGCTTCCCGGGAATGTAATCTACCTATTTATATGAAATTTTGAAGAAAAAATCTTTCGTCGCTTTTATCGTCACTTTGCAGTGGCTCGGCGGACGTTTGTGCAAAACCTTACGTAATATTGCGCAAGATCATTTTTTAAAATCAAATCTCCACCACCTTAAAGTTAAGTTTACATCAGAGATAGAAGCGGAAGAAGGGCAGCTTCATGTTGTTTATAGGCATAAACGGGAAAACCCCAGCTTCGAGGAGTGGCTCCATGGAGCTTTTGTTGCTCCCATCACGAATAGAAATGTTCCTATTCTGAAGGGAGCCTCGTTTGGGATCCGCTTACTGAGCGCATCCGCAGCGCTCACTAAGAGCTCCGCTCCGCTCTCGAAATAGCATGAGCGGCGATGTCACAACAACGATAGCGTTTATTTTCCATTCACCAGCGCCTCTACTGACAAATATATTCATTAAATTGACGTGCAACCGCGCCATCTACTGGATAAATATTACAGCGGCGTGCGAATCCATTTAAGTGTAAATGGAAAAGATCTATGGACCGTTGGTCGCAAGGGAACGGAGCACGCTCTGGTGTAAACCTAGCTTTATAGAATACTGTACATGTCTGAGACTTTTTATTTAGTTGGAGGATTTTCGGTGTGCTGAAAAATCTGTAATTCCCAAAGTGGGTTGAAGGTGAAGAGTATAAAGGAGTATCCGTTTTGAAGTTAGCGACAAATAAGTTTGGATCCATAGGTTTAGTCTTTTTACAGTTAGTATGACCCAACTGAGACAGCCGTTTTGAATTCGTATCATAAGATCCGACCAACACTAATAAAACCGGTTTCGTCTTGATGTTTTTGTGAAGGAAATTATATCGGACAGACGAGGAAATTGGGGGAAAAAGTTAGCTATCCACAGTCCTCATAAAATTGAGGGGTTGCAACTTTAGTTTATCCGTTTTTGCGATCTCTCTCGTCCACGTCACCAAACGAAACCGAATAAATGACATCTCCTTGAAGAGGACCCTCGTAGAGATCATTCTCTCTCTGCTTTTGAACGTTCGTGACGATGTATCAGACCTTCATTGTACTTTATGATGGCCGAGCTAACGCCCCCACATAAAAGCCGAATCAACCGAACTAAATCAAATGGAAGGCCGGCGGTTGAGTTGACAAGTCTAATAAAAAATTTACATCACTTCTTGGTGTCGAGACAATGTGGGTTTGCTCTTTTCTTCCAATGGCATTTTAGACATAGCGTCATAGCTCATAATCTATAATTGAAAGAGAGAAAAAAGAAAGATATTTAATGGTAGATACAAAGGCGAGTCAAAAGGTGTAGGGTAAATCCTCATTTTCACGTTGCATTTAATCCTTTTAGAAATATTCTTTATCACATACGGTAAGAAAAAAGCCGAACAGAAGCTACGATGAAGACAAAAGTGTTAAAAATGACGAACGCAGTCAGCAGGATTTGAACCTGCGCGGGCAGAGCCCAATAGATTTCTAGTCTATCGCCTTAACCACTCAGCCACAACTGCGTACAAAATTGGGAAGTTCCTTAATTTAGAAAATTACATGTTCAATAACAGAAAATTGTAATAAATCCAAACTTTAAAAACCACTTTAAAATATTTGAAATTATACACCTTTGCCGCAGTTGGCAGGATTTGAACCTGAGCGGGCAGAGCCCAATAGATTTCTAGTCTATCGCCTTAACCTCTCGGCCACGACTGCGTTCATTGTTTGAAACTTCCTTAATATGGAACGTTCTTTAATTTGGAAATCCACATGTTTAACAACAGAAATTTTTTAATAAATCCAAACCTTAAAAACCACTACAAAAATACTAAAATTACAACTTTGCCGCAGTCGGCAGGATTTGAACCTGCGCGGGCATAGCCCAATAGATTTCTAGTCTATCGCCTTAACCACTCGGCCACAACCGCTTACGAAATTTGAATGTTCCTTAATTTGGATAACTGCTATTACTGCTAATGAGTACATAAAAATTTAAAAATTCGTGACATGAGCGTTTATCAAATCGTCTACAATAAATTTAATTCCGCATTCAACAGAATTCGAACCTTTTCGGTCAGATTTCATTAGTTATCTAGTTTGTCGCCTGAACCACAATACTTACTTACCTTCAAATTACTTACCTTTAGATTTAACTAATCCACTTCTGATTTTTTCCTTTTTTTAGCAAATTAATTTATGATTCATTGTTTGAATCGTTTTTTAGAAGTCGCATTTTGTTCCGCACATAGAATAAAAATAGAGAAGATTAGCTCCAGCCGTTCTTCCACATCTTCTACAAGAAATTATTAGCCCGACTCCAAGTATAAAGTGTCCGCTCTTGTTTTTGATGGAACGATGGTGACCTATTGACTTCGCCATATCGGTTTATGGTCCTATGGGCCGATCATGAAGCGGCGGGGGGGGGGTAGTTTGGCCCCCATACCACTAAACTTTATCGTCTCTTTCGGTCTGGAGAATGTTTACGATCATCTCACTCAAAGACAACTGCCAGTTAAAACTTAACTGCAATCTTTTTATGTGAAAAGCTTGCAATTATCAGCAATTTAACTGGCGGAAATATTTGCGTAGCGTTTGCCAATGGAGGGAAACTCCTGTAATCGCCTTTTACGAGTTGCAATTAGAATTGTCTTGTTTTGGTATCAACATTTGGATTTCTAATGGCGTACCATATTTTATTCTGGTCGAGATCAACTTGCGTCAGGTCGGACAATCCATTTTGCGTAGATCTTGAATTTTTAGTGCACTTTAGTTGTGCCTATTCTTTTTTCGTGAGCGCAAATCTGATGTAACAAAAGATTCAATAAAATCGCACAGAAACTCACTCAGATCATTTAAAAATTAAATGTGTGAATCACGTAAAGCGGTGTTCAATTTTAAATAGTCAAAACATTTTTTGTTTTGAGCAGAAATTTAAAAGTTTTATTCCGATTAGCGATGTTAGGATGATGAGTTCAGTAGTATGCTGCATATAAAAATATATAATAAATTTCTATAAGTATGTCAAGTTTACCTTATATTTTACCAACCACAAATTATAATTTCCACAATGTATTGAGTGATGCAGAATTACTGGGGAAAATGGTTAAATGTTTCACAACAAATAGGAAGCACAACGTTTTTTTGGTAGTGAATTTCAGAACTCAATCAATAAAGTATCTTTTTTGGGGGAATCGAACCCTGGACCGCCGAGCCACAGCCAGTCATAATTCCGACTGGTCTACGAACAAATTTTTAATTTGCTTAAGTTAAACAATCAAATTAACAACTATCGATTGTTTCTAAAAATATTCGAATATTTATCGCGTCATATTGATATTTCTTAAAATTACTCGATATTTTTATATATCGATAGATATCGCGCATCACTAGTTGTTATTTCTTAGATATTTCTTCATTAAGGCTCATTGCCTCCCTGTTCTGTTATTTGGTTCTTCTTTTCTTCTGGATACTTATAAATAGGCAAAAATTTAATACCGGCCATTGTTAGATAATTAAAATTATTTAGTAAGGTGTCTACAGTGTGTTAAAAATACGTAGCCAACATCACAGTTATTCAGTTTTATTTTGTGAAGAAAGAGCAACATATTTTGTTCTAAATATTCTTTCCCTTTGCCCAGGCTCGAACTCTTGCGCACCACTTTCGCTTGTTCCAGACGGGCAAATTTGTTGCCATGGTGATGGTTGTGCGTTTAAGACACTTTCTCGAAGCATTTCCGAATTATTCGGCAATGATGGTGGAATTCCTAATCTGTTTGAAATATTTTGTTGAACGTTGTGTGATTGTGGTCGATCGTTCTATTTTAACACAAGCTCGAAGTCGCGGACGACACTTTTTTGACTGACGCGTCAATGACGTTTTAATCAAATAACAAACTCTTGTTTACCACGAAGAGAAAAATCCCGAAAACTGGTAAACTAATTGACGGCGATTCGCCTCAATCCAATTCCCCCCTGCCCACATACATACCCGTGGCAAAATTAATATTCATATTTAACATGGCACCGGTCAATTACTAGAAGGTACGCTACAAATTGAGTACAAAATTTTACTGTTCTCCTCGCGCACATTGACCGGAAGGCCTCAAGAGGATAAAGACCCGTTCCACCAAATTTACCGCTCTACTGACACGAACTTTCTCGCTAATTTTCCCATCGAACTGTTGCCTTAATTAAAAGTTACACTTTCGGGGGAGTCGGAGCCACCACACACACGGATGGTCCACACACCGGGATCGCCTTTTAAAACTCGACCACTTCGACACAATGGGAGGGAGGAGTCGATGATTGGACCCTTAAGTGGCGTACGTATAGGAGCGTATAGCTGATAGTTAGTCACTTCGTATCGCCGATTACGGCTATTAGCACGAAACAAAAGCCGAGGTCATAAAACGATTTTGCATATAGCGGGGAGAAGTGTGCTACGTAGGTCAGAAGTTTGGTCATCCACTTTGCTTAATTATCGTTCCGTTTTACGCGCCCAAACGTAATTAGGCGGGTCGATCCGAGTTGCAAAAGCAACTATAATTTAGCCATTTGCAGACTAGTCGAGAGAGCAGGCACGATCACTTTCGAGCCATCGAGCGTCTACACTAAGTATAGCATCTTCCAAATTGGCATAAATTCCATCCCCTACCGACGAACACCTAATTTCCCCGGCGACTTTACGAAACTAAACCGAGGAGCAAGGTTTTCTTAAGCGTCTTTCTCCTAAGAGAAGCCTTGTTTTTCTTCCTATCAAACACCGTAGAAAATTATTGGCGCATTCATGTTATAGAAAACCTGTTCAAGGTGAATCCTATATTATAAAACAGGGATTTCTATTTTCATGTCCAGAGACTAACTCTCGAACGGCTCAATGAAATTGCAAACAAATTAACATACCGTTAGTACACCACCATAATTCGCTATCGACGGAATTACAGATCTCAATTTTCAATATTACATAATAAAACAAGCGTAACAAATTTTAGATAATCTCCCTTTCGCTTCAAACTTAAAAAATGGCGTCTCTCAAATGCATGACGTCGTCGATTTCACATGACAACCAAGTAAACCAGATAACAGTTCCAAACAAGCACACTATACTACATACTATCACCGGATAATGTTTTAAATATAAAAATAAAATAAAATAACAATATTAAAAAACATAAAATAATCAAATAGATATTTAAAAATGATTGGTGGTTTCTGAAAACCCAGGCGAAGCTGGGCAACATTCTTGTCGTTCAATAAAATTCAACTCTGCATCTTAGCAGATGATGTAAAACAATCTTGAAAATGAGCTGTCAGATTTCAGTGTTAAAAACTTCTTAGGATCCAAGATTGCACAACCGTAATGGAGCAAGTATTTGGAAACTGTAACTTCCGGTTTGGTCCACATATCGTTAAATGCGATATTGTTAAGGAGGTCCAGCAGCGTGTTTGCCCTAAAACCCCACCAGGGGTTGCCCAGGCTTAGTATAATAAGCTACTTAGGTAGGGATCCTTAATATGTACCTGATATTGTACAGACACGGTTCCCATGGCCTTGCGTCCATTCCGAAGGAAGACGTGTCTTAGGAATTTCACTCGCCCGAAAAATTCCAGAGGTCTCACTCGGAAATCGAACTCCTGTCTTGGGCACAGATGGCGAACACGCCACTACTATGCCACAAGAGACCCGAGACGAAAAACTTGGGTAAACCGTATGTGATCCATATATGGATTCAACATGTCTAAATGTTTAACCAAATACCGGATTTTTTGCCAAGATGGTATGTCAGGTAGATAATATCCGAAGTAACTGTGCAACCGGAAATGGTATGGAGAGGTGGTCAAATCCACATCCACATGTGATTCGTATTAGTAACTCGCCATGCCCTTGGATTTAGGAGTGATCGTCAATGCAGAGAAGATGACCAACATCGTGAAGGGCACTTCCGACGCCGGTGATCTTTTCCAATACCCCACTTCATTTTTATCATGTGTGATTGACGTCTATTGAAAAAGGAGAATAGAAGATCGGGTGTGCCTCTATAGGAATGAAAATTGACGTAGGATAAGTTGGTTTAGACATTCTTTTCGAAATTTCTGACAATGACGTTGTGTACCATGTACAGAGAATCGAATGCCATCGAAGTTGGCGATCGTCATTCAGATCGTTTTAATATTAGTAGGGAACATTTAAACAGTAGTCGCCTGAATGAGTGTGTTACTTGTTGCACAATGAAATTATGATTTTTAAAAAAGATTTAAGAGTTGAAAAAATGACATCACCTTTGAACAAGAGCCCCGGGTGAGCTGAATCAAGAGAGGAACTGCTACAGTTGTGTTGATCCATGTCACCATGGGTCTAAAAAAATTCTACGCCATTTTTGAAATCTCATTTGGTGAGCCAATGAAAATAAAATCTACTTGAATCGGCTACTTGAGTCTTCGGTATCTCCAAATAATATTTCAGATCCAAAAAAATTATGAAAATAGAAAATATCATGTCGAATATTAAAAAACTGAACTTCTAAAGATCTTAATAAATTATGAAAGATTTCTTAAAATTTTGATATATACAGTGTAAATAGCAACTAGAAATCTTTTATTTGATTCTGATCGATCTGATCTTGATGTATTAAACCTCAAATTCAGAAAATTTTCTTCTTTTTTTTAAAGTAAATTATTTCTATTTACTTTCAAGGATTCCTGAAATCCTTGAATTGAATTGAAATGAATCCTTGGATTCAAGGAATCCTATAATCATTTGAACAATCAATTTAGATGATGAGGTCAAACGCTTTCCTTAAATTAACATTCATCCTTGTTGAAACAACTGAATACTATGTTCTGACTTACTTGTATATTTTATGTTACTTTATATGTATATTTTATGTGACTATTTTAAATGCAAATAAAATATGTCAAATACTAAAAGATTGAACTTCTAAAGATCTTAATAAATTCTGAAAGATTTCTTAAAATTTTGATATCTACAGTGAAAATAGCAACTAGAAATTTTTTATTTGATTCTGATCGATCTTGATGTATTAAGCCTCAAATTCAGAACATTTTCTTCTTTTTTTTTAAGTAAATTATTTCTATTTACTTTCAACGATTTCAACTGTACGACCCGTCGTAGCGCAGTTGGTTAAGCGACGGACTGTGGTTCGGTAGTCCCGGGTTCGATTCCCAGCGCGGGCTTTGGCTCGGGGTACTGGTGAAAATGTGCCTCTCACATAGTGCCTAAGCACCTAGAGGGGTACAGCATCTTCCTGTTGTGACCCGTCACTTCAGTGAATTAATAAGAAAAAAAAAATCCTATAATTATTTGAACAATCAATTTAGATGATGAGGTCAAACGCTTTACTTAAATTAACATCCATCCTTGCTGAAACAACTGAATACTCTGTACTGACTTTTTAAATTATAAATTCACTGAAGTGACTGGTCACAACAGGAAGATTCTGTACCCCTCTGAGAGAATGGCACATTTTCACCAGTACCCCGAGCCAAAGCCCGCGCTGGGAATCGAACCCGGGACCGCCGAACCCACAGACTTGTATATTTTATGTCAGCATCTTGCCGACACTATTTTAAATTCAAATGAACATAAAACAGTGTCAGATCCGCTTAAGATTTAAATTCTAAACCGCGTCATCCTCCCAATTGCCCGTCCCTCCGCCGTGAGACACAGAGAAAAGGACAAGTCAGAGAGAGCTCAGCGAAGGACATGATGACTGCGGAAGATTACCGCAATGGAGAAACTTCTCCGTGAACAATAGACAAAAGATCGGCTACCGCGGAAGGGTTTTGGAAATGGGATGGTGGTGGGGTGGTGGGGGGGGGTGAGAAGTAGGCGGATTTCGCATATTTATGATACGTCATGCAATTTATCGTCCGTAAATAATTCCCGACTTTATATGTAAGCAGAATGGGATTGCACAGTGATTCTAAAGTGAGATTAGAGAGACGGAGACGGGGTCAACAACGGAAAGAGACAGAGAGACCGGGAAAGAGAGGGAAGGAGTAATTGAAAAGACATGGACGGATAAAAGAATACGCGAACAGATCACGGAGGAGACCAAATAACGGTGGAAGTCTTAGAATTAGACCAGATCCTCGGGGAATCCTTTAGCTACTTCTAAACCATGACCCCCTCCTTTATGATGTTTAGTTGTCCAGAGTGGACTTTTGTTAGAACTGGGGTCATCAGGTTCTTTCGTTTATCAGAAAATTGCGTATAAGGAAGATTCCAATTCTTGATGGTCGTTTCTGTAACCTGTATGTCAACATTTTGCATTTCTTTCAAACTTGGTGTCACTGTTTGAGAATTACCAAGGCAGCAGACGTAACCAAGACACACTGTATGCAGTGATTGCGAGTGGACGAGGGGCAGCTTCGACGAAAGCTCTGTTGATTGTCCAATGTCTCGTATACTCGCTTGGGGGGCATATCGTTTGGCATCGTGGTCAGCTGTTGTTTCAGCAGCAGGTGTCGAACTGTTATTTCCGTCGCGGGTTCGATTCCCGACCAAAACCATCAAAATTTTTCAACAGAGAGAAATTCCTTAACGTACCTTCCTTCGGAATAGAATTACAGCCATGGGACCGTGACTGAACGACACCAGGTACACGTTAATGAACCATACCTAGGTTTAGACATAGGGCTAGTCAAAATGAGCAAGTTGCCTCCTGGGTTGGATTTTAGGGCGAAAACGCTGTTGGACTTACAAAACAAACAACATCGTTCGATTAAATCGATCCCACCGATAAACATTCTGAAAATAATACAAATTATTCATAAGCGTTTCGTTTTATTGCAGTTTACGCGTTTTTGATCATCTGCTAGATGGCGCCAGCATCGTTTTTGTGTTTGAGTACATATGCGCAAATATGCCGTAGCCACCTAAGGAACAACCTCGCAATTTTGCCTAGGCTACTCCACCGATCTAAGTAGGGATCTTTAACGTTAACCTGATATCGTACAGGCACGGGTCGCACGCTTTCCCATCATTCCAAAGGAAGACGAGAGTAGGAATTTCTCTCGCCCGAAAAATTCCGGAAGTCTCGGCCGGGAGTTGAACCCACAATCGCGGGTCTAATAATCCGATGGATCTCACCACGTCCCGAAATTTTTTAAATCAACTGTACCCATCATCATCATGGTGCTTAGAGGCACATCCAGTACCCCGGGATCAACAATTTCAAGAGCTCACAATTTAGGGCACCTCGTCACGAAAAATGGCGGAAATCCTCTATACCTTTTTTCTAATTCTATGGAATAGCTATTTCTAGACGTTTCAGTTCGTTGCCCGTGCGCTTAATCGATGGTTCGTCGCGAAATACGGTTTTCCATTCACCGAACGACGCCGCTCTCCGACACTAGAAAATCCAGTAACATTACTTTCAGGCGTGAAAAAGAAAAAGATCCGAAAAGAATTAAACGCGACATCCAAATAAAATGCAATTGCATCGCCGTAATGCGAACGCCGTCTCCGGGGACAAGAACGATACGAGAACTGGTCTGGAACAAAAAGAAAGAGGAAAAAGAAAAAGACAAATGCCACTGCATCCTCGAAAAGTAGAAATTAAACAAGTGCGTTCGTGGAACGTTCAATCTAACAAACTCTAAGCGAAAGCTGTTCTTGCGCCGCTTTAAACATTTAAGAAATGAGCAGGGTGTAGAAGAAAGACACTCGATCTGCGAGCAAACAACTGCAGTTTGCAGTTTTATAGGACTTTGTATAAATAATCATTGATTCTGCTAGGATGCAGAAAGTGTTTACTCTGTCAGATGTTCTGATCGCATCGAAGTTTGCTATTTAAATTTTGTTTATCGGATGAAATGTTCCATATGTACCATAAATCTGCAAACCATTTGTTTGCAAAGGCTATGATTTTGTGATAAAGCAACCTCCGCAATCAGTCTTCCTCGTCTTCATGAATAATTTTTACTTGTGTTTTAAATTTTACGATCATGGACATTTCCATTTTATGTGACGTGCGCATGATTACATTAAAAATATTCATTAAAAATGCATACAATTACAATTTCTTTCAATCTCTTTAATTTTGAATTCAATTTAATTTTTTTTTAAAGTTTTGGTCATTTTCAATTCGATTTATATTTTATATCTTTGGCATTTTCAATTTTATATTCAATTTAAATTTTATAAAGTCATTTAAAATTTTCTGTTCAATTCCAGTTTTATAAAATCTTGCACATTCTCCTCTTTTTCAAATGGAAGGGCATGAATATTTTTACTCGTCTTCAAAGTGCGTAATTATAAATAATGATCACACATTTTTAAAATACTGATACATTGCGGTTGGCCTTTCGAGTTGACACTTAAAAATTGAATAGAAATTTCAATTGACATTGGTTAAATATTCTGTGCATATTCCATCGTCTTCAGTTAGAATCTAATTTGGATTTCTGTAAAGGGTTCGTGCAATTTCAATTGTTTACAGAGCAGTAAAAAATGTCATTGCCTCCAATTATATTTTCATTTGACTTGGCCAGTTATCTTCCACAAATTCCAAGATCTTGAATTTGGAAACTGGTGATGCTAATGGAGCTTCATTCTGGTCCATATAATTCAGCACACTTACACACATGGACACATTTGCGTCTCCCAAAGTTGGAAGAAGCCACGCCGCAATTTTCCTTCGCCATCTCCCGAGAACTCATCAAAAATACATGTACAAGAAGCGCCGAATTAAAACGTTCGCTTAGTCGAACGTGTGGGCACACCCATGAATATTCATTCGGAAGCCGCTCAGCCTATCATATATATACTCCCCCCTCCACCAAACACACCCCCACACTAGATTACGTGAATATAATATATTCGCCGGAACCATGCCGCGCCCGGAACACGATGAGCGACGCACCCATCTCTCCGTGCCGTTACATTAACATATGGAAAACGAATAAAGCAAACATAACCCGTGTTCTAATTGCGATATTAACTTTTATGACGACCAAGACATCTGTGGGCACGGCCAGGGCCCGCACCCAAGACAGTGTTTGAGAAAGGAACACACACACCAACACACATAGTATGTATGACCTGACGTAGTTTACTCGTCACTGGCTAATGGGGGATGGGGGATGGAGACCCCCTCGCCTCCAATATCTCAAGGAGTAGGAGGAGCCCTAACTGGTGAGAGCATAACGTTTCGGCGCCATCGGAAATATACGTGGTTGTGAGCTATCAGCGGCCCAACCCCCACACTCATTAGTGGAGATATTGCACTCATTAGGCAAATGCGATCCAGCTGCTTCGCACACACTTATTTTCGTAACAGTGTCGTCAATTTACATTCGTATATCGTTTTCTGTTTTCCTTTTTCGGAGTGTATACAGGTATACATGTGATGCGCGATGTATAACGAGTGCCCTGGTCAAATAACAATATTTTTCGTCTTTCATTTCAACGGAATCCTGCATTCTCTTGAAGCAATTTGCAACAATTATCATTATTTATTTATATGTGCCTCTCACATAGTGCCTAAGCATTGAGAGGGGTACAGAATCTTCCTGTTGTGAACCGTCAGTGAATTAAAAAAATATATATATGGGTGGTTTCTATCTGTGCCCGTTACGCGGTTTCGATTCCCGACAGAGATCTCTAAATTTTTTTTGGAGTGATAAATTCCTGAACACGCGTTCCATCGGAATGGAAGTTAAGCCGTGGGACCCGTGTCTGTATGATATCTCAAGTACAACTTAAAGATCCCTACCTAGGCAGCTTATACTGACCCTAGGCTAGGCAATATTACCGAGTCGCCCCCTAGCGAGGTATTGGGCGAACACGCGGGTGGCTCGTCTTAACAAATATCATATTTTAATTACATCATAGTAACGTTTGATTGCTTCATGACTGGCGCGTGAGATTGCTACAAAGCCGTGATCACGAGATCAATTCCCGGATTTTTCTGGCGAGGGAAATTCCTACATGCGGCAACTTCTTTGGGAATGCCACGATAGTCAGTGTAGTCAATTTAGTTAAATTGTATAGTTTCGTTATCTCATGAGTATCATCTCAAAAACTGCTATTGTGGAGATCTTTTGTAAATTGTTGTGCTTAAGTATTTTGTAAAATACCATGACTGCGATTTAAAATGTGATTGAAAGATGCAAGATGTGTTTTTAAAATCTGTTACAATTAAAAAATATTTTGCAAAGAGATGCTCTTTGCCGGTTGTCACAAGAACGTTAACGTCTACTTGTATTTCGGCTTCAAAATCGCAGAAGTACAAAACGATTCAAATTAACGAGTTCAAATATCAACACAAGCCCGGGCCGCGCCCTGGACAGTGGCCCGACCCGATTACATTTCCCTTAAAGCAGACGCAGAACTAAGTGACACTCGAGAACCCAAACCACCAAAAACCATATTCACCGTTTGCATACGATTATTGGTTACCGGTTCCCAGTTAATGAGGTTACTACGAAATTGAAATCAATTTGACCGAAATGCCCAGACTATCTATAATTACTGCTACATAAATCAGGACATAGTCTATACGCGTATGTGGGATCAATGCCATTTCATGTGTATGGAGACACAACTAATTTACATATTAAACACGCTCCAGTTAGACAGGTTTAACGCTAGTCCGGCATCACCAAATCATTATTAGATCATTATCGGGTTAGTCAGTATTTACTGCATGCATAAATTTGGGCAATTACGTAATACTATAAAAGCTCATTATATATATACAAGAATGTTACCCGGCTTTACCTGGGTTGACAATTGTTATGTAAAATTGAAAAAGAAACATTAAAAAAATATCTATTTGATTATTTTATGATTGTTATTTTTTTTCTTTTTGAAAATATTATTCCGGTAATAATATGTAATGTGGTGAGCTTGGTTGGAACTGTTATCTGGTTTACTTGGTTGGAACTGTTATCTGGTTTACTTGGTTGTCTCGTGAAATC
>JAQGBY010002540.1:0-22574 GCA_034698785.1 Mycogona germanica | reverse complement strand
CGCCGGGAATCGAACCCGGGACCGCCGAAACCACAGTCAGTCGCTAAACCAACTGGGCCACGACGAGTCGTACAAATATACATGCATAAAATAAAGAAAGGGCAAACCCCAGAGCACGACTGGGTGATACTACGATGTCCGAACACACTACAAAATTATTAAACTCGCCCAAAACTTTTTATCAATACATAAAATATTTTAAGGCGATGGTTGCAATTTTATGTGGTAGATAGATGAGACGAGTACATGTATGTTATGAAGTATGTGTGTACTGTACATGTATTTAATTTCAGCTATATATAATTGGTATCATAAAAATCACCATATCTATAAAAGATTATCTGTATGAGAAGTCCCAACATTTTGGTATTTTGTCTATTTTTCAAATAGAAAAAATAATTAATTACATGGTTTTTTAAGATAACGAAATTAATTGTTTCAGCGTGAAGCGGCAAATAAAATAATCAATTATACACGCGTGCAATAATTGACTGCACAAGCGTATAATAAGCGTTTAAAATATCTTTTAGCTATATAATAGGTGACGGTACAAGCGCAATAAAATGCTGCAATCTAGGAATTGAGGAGAATGAAAAAAGTCGGTTTGAAATTATATTTATGCTCCTACTCTGTACATCGCTGTGACAATTATTTTCCGTTTACCTGATTCTGT
Organism: Mycogona germanica; assembly: GCA_034698785.1. NCBI lineage: Eukaryota > Metazoa > Arthropoda > Diplopoda > Chordeumatida > Chordeumatidae > Mycogona > Mycogona germanica. The sequence goes on along the minus strand of JAQGBY010002540.1, from coordinate 21,901 downwards.
TGCAATTTCTTCTCAAAATACGGTTTACGAATGAAATTTATACATTTATGTAATCAATGGTTTGCTCCGGCGATTGTCTCAGTAAAGTCAAATGCAGTCCGGATTCTACGTCGTCCCACTTCATTGGCAGCGTGCACACAACCGAGTCAGAGTCGTGAACGTCGTCTTGTTCACTTCCGGTGGGATTTTTTTTTTTGTATCTGTATTTTTCGATTTTTGTTCATGTCTTTTGTGAGCGCTCGCCGACGCCATATCGCGTGTGTGATGTTACCTTTTGTTTGTGTCGGCAACTGTGTGCATGTACAGTAACATGTATGTACATCTACCTCTGCTCCACTAATGTATGTTAGCTCTCTGTTTACTTTTATGGCGTCTCTGCATTTTGAAAGATCGAATCCAGTACCTTTGGCACTTTTATTTCATTCCATTTAAAAATATTTGTTTTTTGGTGATTTCATTAAACTATTGAGCGACGATTGTTCGGACACGGAATTACCGTAGTTTAGTTGGTTGGAGGATATATTGTGGTGGTACGAAGGAACCGGGTTCAGTTCCAGTAGTGCACTATCTCGTTTTTTTTTCAACCAAGGGGAATCCAGAATATGGCTCTGTTGTATTTAAAAATAAATATATTAAGGTATTCAAATAAAATGAATAGGAGCCGACGGTAGTATTAACTAAAACGCTGAGAATTTCAGGACTACAATTAGAAACTCGGCAACGAAGATAGTTTAAACGTAAAATTTAAAACATCTTCTCGAAGATAAATTAAGAAAATGAAGATTTGCGAAACACAAAAGACAAACGTAAGAACTCACCCTTAACTAAATCAAAACTATGTGGTCACGGTATATAATGATGTATGATTGGTGATGACAATAGCTGCTACCATAGCTGGACGCTGGCCCAATATGGCGACGAAAACACGAGGCAGACACTTCGCGATTTCCAAATTACACTTTACAACTAATTCCTGGGATTTGTTGTAAAAAATATACACAGATGCACGATATAATGATGTAGGCTGGAGTCTACGGCATTTTGGCATGTACTAATAATGCCCTGTAGGTAGTAAATGAATTTCTGATGACATTTTATTCAGGCTCGCGAGTCATGTTTTTTATTTTGGGCATAACAGTTTCTAATAGTCGCATTCAGCAATAGTTTAATTGTGTATTTAAGTACAAGTTGTATTAGGATAAAGCAATAAAGCTAGGTGACTTTTCTCCGCACAAATTGACACTGAGAATCACAATAAATACTTTGTAATACTGGAAGACCTCCAATATTATCTGCTATTTGCGTACTACTGATCTGTAAACTTTATCTGGTTTAATCCGTTGTCATTTTATTTCGAATACTATCCTATTTTGCAATTCCAATATTAGTTTGTTTGGGGGTAAAAATAAAGAATATCCTTTATTTTTTCCATATCCAGAATATGCACTTTTCAAAATACTTACAGGTTCATTATTTACAGGTTAACTGTTCATTATTCTTATAAGATATCTCATAAATTGTACTAAAATTAATGTGATTTGCCAACAATAACATACAACTACAATTTCGAAAACGACGATTGATCTAAATTTAATAGGGTATTTTTTATTCCCTGTAGTGTAATATCATTTCAGAAGTTTCTGTACCCCTCTTGGTGCTCGTGGTTATTAAAATGTGTACATTAGAAATTGAAAATAAATGTTCGATTTACAAATTAGGCGGTGAATTTAAGTTAATACAGGGCTGTATTTGTGAAAATAAAGCAGGCGTGGTCGAAAAATCTACCATGTCCCCAAAGTTCTACATTCATTTTTTGCGGCCCCACCCCTCCTTCAATTTTGGGTGATTATTTTTTCAAAGTAATCATCATTTTCGGTCTGAACGAGCCATCCTTTAAAAAATCTCAACTAATTAAGGTACTCGAGGCGCAATTTTTATAATTCTTTAAATCCAAAGATTTATTTTTAAAATTAACGAAATAGTGAGAGTACTCTGTATTTACTTGATTCACCGAAAGTGCTCATAATATTTTCTAAATGTATAGGAAAATTAGGAATCGCATAATTTTTAAAACTTGACTTCAAACCATGAATTTTGCGTGAAGTGAATTACGAGTGATACTTTTCTGCGGCAGGATCTTTATTAATTATTAAAAATTATAATAGATAGATAAGTTAAAAAGCGAAGAAAATTAAAACTTGTGGTTTAAATCTAATGTTTGTCTGTGCAAAGCAACCCAATAACTGTCTATATGATGAGCAGAGTAAACAAGTGAAAGAAATCAAAATGAAAAATACGACTCGTCGTAGCCCAGTTGGTTTAGCGACAGACTGTGGCTCGGCGGTCCTGGATTCGATTCCCGGCGAGGGTTCTCGATTATTCGATCCCCGGTGTACTGGTGAAAATGTGCCCATCACATAGTGCCTAAGCACCGAGAGGGGTACAGAAACTCCTGTAGTGAAATTGCACATAGCTCAAAAGTAATGAAAATTGCACTCAAAAACCTCACTTCAGAGGTTTCTCAATTCGAGAGAAACCAAATCCAATTAAATCCACCGCCTCGGATATGTATTTTTGTTCACGTTGGCGACCCATTGATAAAGATACCCTGCAAATTTCAAATGATTAAGTTGATTAGTCTGTCTCGGGTGAATGTCTAAAGTTCAGATTTACCGAAACAACTTTGAAGTATTGCTTTTATTGTACTTAACTAGATTTCTATTTGTTCTTCATTTTTTAAATTTGCGGTGACCATTTTTGAATTTGTTACATCAGACCCGGTTACGAGTTTAAAAGGATACGTTACCCATTTCACCTTTTGGATTGGCAAACATTTTTACAAATACATATTTTGCATATCACGCTTTCTTACCAAGAGACGATGTCAGGCGTCATATCAGACCTTAACGGAAACGGCGAAGCTAATTTTCGCTAATTTATCACCAGCAGAAATAACAATAAAAATTGCGCTCCTTAAATAAAAATTGCCCTTGCACCTGTTTTTATCGGCCTTACGGTTGTGATTTACCGGTAGGTAAATGTTCTTGCCTCCCATACAAAAGCAAAATAATAATAATAACGCCAACTTTCAAGAAACCAGTGAATCACCATCTAGTCACTTCAGGTGGCCAGCACAACTCCACCTCGTTCTCGAAACATGATTGGGCAAACAAATCATCGTCAAGTTCTGGCAAAAACTGGGGGTGACTCCATAGACCTTACATGCAATTATTATTGTACGACTTCGACGTCAGAAATGCCAGTGACATGGGCGCACCTGTTGGGGCACTTACGGAAACCCGACAGAAAAAATAATAGTTTAACGAAACGGTCGCACCTTTCGGATCGCACGAATTGTTTTTTTTGTGGACACTTTGCTTTTCCGGACATTTTGTCTTAAGGAGATTCTCTTTGACTCCAGCACACCGTCACTATCATGTCGCACTGCAGATCCTAATACCCTTGACATAATGAGTAGGTTGCGTTTAGACAATGAACAGGGTGACCGAACAGTCATTCTATTATTAATTTTAGCTATCTTTTCAAATTGAATCTGCAATTAAAAAAACGGAGCAAAACACGCTTAGTTGGATGCTAGATAGGTGGCACGATGATCCGACAGTCATAGTGAAATATCAATTTAATCGTGTTCGACTGTAACTGTAATGAGTGGTATAGTGAATTTTCTTTTGTTTAAAACTTAGCATAGTTTGGTCTTGGAGAGACAGAGAGGACCCCGGTCGCTATGAAATCTAAATATCTGTAAAGTATCTGTTTTTCGCAGGCGAACCACAGTTACGAACCACATTTACGAACCAAAGCACCCCTCCCCAGGTCTTGTCATTGTTTTGTATTGCTGGGCCGATCAGTTTATCTGTCATTGATTATTTTTCAGTTTTCCCAATCGTTCAGAGCGTTGTGACTCACCTGATTTAGCTGCTGACTACCATTCCTGATTCAACGAATCCACTATGTGTGCGTAGATGAAAATCCAGTTCATGGGTAACCCTGATGACTGTTTACCGCGCTGCTGTAGGGAAATCGGTTTGACAATAAATTTACAGTCAAGCTCACCACAAAGGTACATTCCGAATTCATTAGCGTCCAGCCATCGGAATCCAAGTACAGACGATTACCCGCAATCAGTTAATGAAGAAATTAATTGCCGGTAAATCTGCAATCAACTCAAGTGACATAAAAAGACATTTTTATCATTCTTCCTCCCCGGTCCCCATGAATCCGGTCTTTTGTAATGACCACATGTTTGAATGGAGAAAAAAAATTATTTGTTTTGCAATTTTAAGTTGACTTATATGAGTTGGAGCCCACATTTAGCAGTCTAATTTCGGTTATACTTCGTAATAACTGTCTCTCTTTTTTCCAATATTTAATTTCAATATTCTTTAAAGAGAATCGATCGATTCTTTAATGAGTATATGACGTCTCAAAATAGGAACGCAATTTTTTTTTTGTTTCCAATCAACTGTAGTCAACCGCACTACAGGCGTTACGTCCCCCTCATGGTGCTTAGGCACTGTGCAAGGGAGAACGACCAGTACCCCGGGATCGAAATTTTCGAGAGCCCGCGCCGGGAATCGAACACGGGACCGCCGAAGCCGCAATCAGTCGCTAAACCAACTATGCTACGACGATTCGTACGAGTTTTACAGGTTGGCAGTGCACACTCCAGTCAATCTGGGTCAGAGTTTTAGAAAGTTGAGAACTGACACTGAAAAACAGTGACTTGTAAGCATTCTCCTGTCTGAGTTGCTGCCCCTTGCGATTTCATGCGTTGGCAATCATTACGTACTACGTTCCTGGTAGTGTTGTCTAACGCATTGCTGCCCCTTATGATTGCATGTGTTGGCAATCACTACATATTCGGTGCTAGGCGTTGTTGTCAACGGCTGAAAACTAAGGGGTAATGTTTGAGACCTCACCGAAACTAATTTGTAGGCAAATAAATGTTTGAAATATTTTTTAAGCCAAGGAAAATAAAAAAGGTGTTTCACTAATAATAAAGATAATAATAATTATTATTACACTAATAAATATGACCAGATAATCCGGCAAACGTTCACGATTGAATTATAAAATTATAATTATCCTTTATGCTCTGTATAGCGGACTTTCACACATCCATGAAAGAAATAACAAATTCTATTTATTATTGTCCTTTCGCCAAACTTTGTTAAACTGATAAATTTATTTAAAAGCGCTCTACCCGTATCATTTTTTAAAATACAATCAACTGTAGTCAAGCGCACTACAGGCGTCACGTACCCCTCATGGTGCTTAGGCACTGTGCGAGGGGGAACGACCAGTACCCCGGGATTGAAATTTTCGTGAGCCAGCGCCGGGAATTGAACCCGGGACCGCCGAGCCATATCAGCCGTTAAACCAACTGGGCGAACGACGAGTCGTACGTAATCATAATGCTACGAAATTTGTATACAGCGTCCGGGATGTGAATTTTGAACAAATCATGCATCATGTTTGGTAAAAAAAATAATTGTGTAATAGTGTAGTAATAGTAGTAATAGTAGTAATAGTAGTAATAGTGGCAACACCCTGTTTTCGCAACCTTTGGGATGTTCATTTTTGACAATCAAGATTGCTGAATGAATAATTTATTCGAACGAGGTTCCCCGTTTATTTCTGATATCCTGGTTGACCAGAGGGAATATGCGTCACAAAAGTAGAGAAACTTGACGACGTCTAAAATTGGCCACCATATTTATCGCCAACTTGCGTCCGATTCACAATATCTCCATCCGCGTGACGTCACTGCCACCGAGTCTAGCTATTTCGAGCGTTGCTTTTATAAATTGGTGACCTCGTGGAGAGGAGGGGGGAGGATTGGGATGTGGGTGAGCCTTAACAGCCCCCGTCTGCTGAGGTGTGTGTGTGTATGTGTGGGTTTTTTTTTTCATTTCGTTTCCGCATCGAGTATTTGTTGGCACAACCCTGGAAGCTCCACGACTATAGTTCTCACTGTTGCTAGACACATACAAATACACAGAAAATACACCTTTTTACCGGGTGCATCAAGTTGGACCCCTTTCATTCATGCTATCTTCCATTGCCAGTCTCTGCAGTTCCACAGGAGAGGTCGAGGCTGTTCATTTTAGAAACGTGGAGATCTCGATGACGCAATAAGCTTGCCACAGAAAAACTATATAATCTACCTGCTTTCAGTCTAAAATTTAAATTTATAAATATTGCCAAAGGGTTGTCTCTAGCAGAAATGTTCAAAAGTAAATTGGTCGCAGAAAGAGAGACATGCGCAGAGTTCACTCAGGCGTCAAGTTCATAACTGGTTCACTCAGTGACGTCACGATTCAGAAATATCAGACACCAAATACGGAAAGACACTCAACACTTTAAAGATCATATTTTAATTTCAGCATTGCTTCTCTTCATTCTCTAGAAAACTGGGAGCTTCTTTTTTAACATTTCTGGTTACAGTCAAACCAGTCAACGGATTTAAAAAATATTACTATAGTTTTCAAAATTGGTTATCGTGAATGGTGACTCTGATAATCCTATAATTGTTATTATTAAGAATCAAATTATATTGATTGATAATATTGCATGAAGATCTTCAGAAGGAGAAATTTAAAATGATCCGCGATCCTTGCAACATACTCGTATACAGAGTTCTGTATAACCCGATCACACTTGACCCGATCACACCCGATGACACTTGATTCATTGACAACATCTAAAATTAAAAAGTAAAATTTTAATGTGCGAATTTAAAAGGTTAAATGTCTTAGAATGTCATTAAGATTTTCGTATGAAGTCCTAGGTGGTGGAGGGGGATCAAAAGGATGCCCCACCTTTGTTACTAAAGGCTTTAGCCGCCACACTTGCATGTTGGCTGACTGGCATCAGCCAAGGACGTCGCCACTTTTTTTTTTGTCTCGCCAGGGAAAAATTCCTAAATTGGCAACGGAATCAGACAGTTGTAGTCTTGTAGTCTTGAACGGCGCGCGTAGACGTACCAACGAAATGTGTCTCCTGCCTTTCTTTTTGTTTAAAATCGTAAATCTTGCCCTTCCAATTGCTTCCCATTCAAAATAGCCACTCTAATGGATCCGTCTCAATAATGACATTCGTGAATTTGCTTCAAACACCCACATAATTAGCAAATCAATATCCCTGGAGGTGTATGCTGATGTTGAATATCAATCTGGTTAGCAGAGAAAATATGGTTTAAAAAAAATCACGAATGGTTAAAAGCTTGATATTGTAAGCGTTGTAATATTGTAATCTGTAAAAAGTTTAACCTGAAGAGAAAAACTGAGTTGCTTGATGTCACCCTCAAAATAAAAAAGATCATATTTATAGTAAAATTAACTCCCAGAATATTCGTTATTCTATGAGGTTGTCTGTCAGGTGGAAGCAAAATGTACATGTGCCTTTGTGATCTTAGGAGGATCCAAGATTGACAGGAAATGAGTAAGGATATGTGGGGGAACCCTGAGAATATAGCACTGGGAAAGAAGGTCATGACTGACCTGATCCCCATTAATGGATATGCCTACAGAACCCGGAGTTATAATTGTAAAAGTAATGGTCTTCTCAGTAATGCTGTATTAATGGAAAGCTGGGTCGTCAGGAAGACTGAATGAAGGAGGATAGTATAAGAAGGATTCTTTTGAACTTTGGTGCTGGAGACGACTGTTTCGTGTACCTTGGATGGCGAGGCAAGCTAACAAGTATGTCCTAGAGGAAGTCAAGCAAGGCAAAATGCCTCTAGATACCATGATGATGGTTTACCACTGTACCACTTTGTCCATGCCATTCGGGTAGGGGATTGGAAAGACTAATATGCTGGGAAAAGTGGAGGGAATTAGAAAAAAGGGAAGACCAAGCACCAAGTGGATGGACTGGGTATGTTAGACTCATGACTACATCCATAGCAGCTGTGGGGAAAAGTACTTGATTGTAAATATATGAAGTATGTTACAGAAGCAAACAACAAAACATACAAGTAGATCGTAGTTGTGACTGTTGATTTAGATTGATGAATTGTATGCAGAGCATAGTTTATGATGGATCCTGTTTAAGATGAATTTGACTGTCATGTGATTTCAAAGTGATATCTGTGTAATCCTTCTCACAGATACTTTCAGATTAAATGTTGATTGCAGAAGAGTACGTGATGAAATTTGCTTCACACATTAGAGGTGGGGCACACAGGTTACTTGTAGCTGAGCATCATCAGAAAGGGTAGATCCAAAAATTAGCTCTAGAAGAGAATGGATTAGATATCCATCCATTAGGATGGATTTTTTTGAATATGTGAAATAAATTACATAAATCAAAATGTACACATATCAATTTTCGAAGGCACATTTTGATATTGTAATTTGAAGTTTTTGAGGTGCTTTTCAAAATTAAAATAAATAAATTTGAATATTTTTATGACTATTTAAATATATATATTCATGAAAAAGCAAATTGTAAGATCCACGTTGTGTAAAATGAGTCTCTGCAGTGAAGAGATGCCCATCATGTGAACTTTCAATTATAATAATACTCAAGTATTGGTATTACAATTTCAATTGTTACCCGCAAGCAGCTCACAAGAAAGGGGTTTTTGTGACAAAAATGGATTTATATTAAAAGGCCCTAGATTTGAGGCTCTCTCAGGACATTCCACTCTTTGGAAATAGGAGTTAAAATTAATACATTGAAGTGTATTGAAACTCGTTCACCATTCTAGAGTGGCCCTTCTACTGCTGTTGGGAGCTGGAGGTGCATTTTGGTCATTCTCAAAATCAAAATCAACCTCGGGGCAAATTTTGAGAAAATCAACTTCTCAATTGAGGATTGCTGAAACCCGTATTTTCGTTATCACCACCAAGTTGATACAGAGTTTTGTAGTTTGCTTAATTAAAGAGCTCTTCATTTTAAGTGCGAGATAGCCGGGTCTCTCTGTAACACTCAGAAATTATTTTTGTGGTTAATCGGCCGAAATAAATAAGATCATTTATTACAAATTTGATACAATTGATACTATCTGATACAAATAGTCAGTATGATGACCACATTATTTGAAAAAAAGAGACATTAGTCAGGATTTGTTCTCGAAATATTTAGGAGTTTACTTACCTACCAAGAAACGCTTCAAAACTATTTACTGTAAATAAGCTATCTATCGGTGGATACGAGTATACATATAATTAGACTTCAGCGGGTTGTTTTTGTGTCCAGTTTTTATATCTTGACAGGATATGGTTAGCAAAAAATTCGCCATGAAGCCGCCTTTGCGTCAGCCACCAATGGTGCCCATTTGCCGCGTAGGCGCGCTAACGAATGAATGAATGAATGAATGAGTAGGCCTAATGGCAATGGATGAATGAGTAATGCTAAAAGCCCACCGTCTATGGGTGCATGGCAAATATTTAAATATGCGGCTCAAGGCCTATTTGTAGTCCGCCTAACACGCAAGCCAATGATCTCCATAGGCAGCCAACTCGTCTGCCAATAATCGACTGATCACCGGCCACGGAATTCTGAAATCGCTATATCTTGTTTGCTGTCTACCAATTTAAGTGTGTTTGTCGAATAATATAAATATGAGCGAGGTGATTTATGATATGGGCTTCATCAATAGGTGGCGCGCAATTGATCATATGGTAGGCGAAGACATTTTTTTGGTATTTATATTTATAAGGCTTGTTAGTCCCATTTTTGTATTAAAAAAGGCGCTGAAATGGGCATTTATGGTACGGTAAATTTATTTAGAGGCCCTTTGGTATCTTTTTTATAAAGCCAAAGATTTTATCAAACTCGAAACGGTTACGATGGACAAGATAAAAATGGACAATCAGCAAATCAAAACTTAATTGTGTAATGCGCTGTTCTTATTATTATTCCATTAGAGTTACTTTTTGTCGTTGCTGGAAAAAGTCAAAGTCCAGCGCATTTCCTGCTTGTTACTCATCATAGTTACAAATTCCTGACATATCAGTGGTGATCAAAATGTTTTGCGCACATTCGCGTCAACATGAACCACAATTACAGGCCTTTTACTTGAGTCGTTGTGAATTCAACCTGTCTTGGGTCTTGATTTGAGATCGAAAAGCGAAGAAATGTCTCAACTGCTGAAGACGCGTTAAAAAATAAATAAAAATATTTTTCATTTCCGTTTGAACACGATATATTAGCTATAATCCCTGTCTAATTAAATGTTTGTTTTGAGAGGCTTAACAACTACCAATCTGAAAAGGGGAAAATTAAGCGATGACGTCAAAAATGTAAATGACCTTTACCGAAAAAAAATTAAGAGTATCAACACGATTTCAAGATGCCTCACTTCGCAGCGAAGACAATGAAAAATCACAAACGAAACAAAAGAAGCACGAGAGACCTCGGAACCAAGTTCGGCGAAGAGCCCCACTGCGAAGATAACTTGTCGCAAACAGCCCCCCCCCATCCCACCTTAAAACCCTCCCGCGCACATTCTGGGAGTTTCGATGAGCGAAATATATGGACGGCGCGCGCGTTGTTCGGATGACGTCATCCGGTAAAAATGGCGGCCATGGCGATTGCGCAGTAGAGAAGCCCACAAACGGGAGGAGTCATTTTTGGTCGGCGTCAGTCGGAGAGAAAGAGAGAGAGTTATGCTAGACAACACGCACAAAACTTGCTAGTCTGGCTTCGCTTTTACAGTCGTTCCCGCTTGGAGTGAGGCGAGCCTGACCGGTGAGGCGCGACCGCGGAATTTTGGAAAACGGAGATTTGCAAACTTTTGCGTTTGAAAAGGCAACATTTGTCGCAAAACAAGCTTCAGTTGTTCGAGCTGTTTAATAATGTTGTGTTTTGCGGCAGAGGTATAGTAAAGTTTTAAGCATGTATATTTATTTTTAAATTATTTGTTCGATTTCTTGAAATGCTTTCTAGATTATTCATTGACCGAAATCGTGAGGACGCAGACAAAATGAAATTAAAAACCGAAACATTTATTTGCCTGAAAATCGTTTAATTGAATTCATGTTTCACCAACTTATTGGCAAATTTAAAATTTCATATTTGGGGCTACACTTTTTTGTCAAACAGGTGATAAAATTTCACTCAGTTTTTAATAATATTTCTTCAGAGTATGGTTTCCCGACGAATCTTCGGCGCGAAGAAAAATCTTCGGCGCCCTTTGATTGGCTGACTTGGTGACGTTTCGCAACTTCGAAAACAAAACGTCACCTAATCAGCCAATCACATGGCGCCGAAGATTCGTCGGGAAACCATACCCTGGTTTGAAAAAACGGTGATGATCAATAGTTTTCTGGTCTTCATTAAGAGAATAATCCGAAAAAAGATCACCTGTTCTCAAAATGTACTCTGTAGCCTTTGGGCGAAGTTCGGCGGCCTCTTAATGGGGTAGCTGCAGAAATTAAAAAGAAAAAGCAATCTCGTCTATCAAATAGACAGGTTCTATTTCGGGATTGAAATTGATCGATCCCTGTCTGGTAGCGGCTGGCGGCCAACCGGTAGCGCTCAGCCCGGTGTGGAAGCGACGCGCTACGCTACCAGAAAGATCACGCGCGCGCGCACCGCGTGCGGGCGCGCGAGAAAAATCGAACTATTTTGTCTGGCCGGACGTTGCGCATGCGCCGTGCCACTATAATAATAACCGACGCGCACTTCAAACTACAAGTTACCAGTCGACGGCCAGACACTGACTAACAATGTCGCGGCGCGGCCGAGGGATTGTGATGCTGCCGCCGTCGTCGCTGCCGCCGCCGCCGCCGCCGCCGCCAGAGGATTTACGATTTACTCGCGCGTTTACGGAACGCCGCGCACGGGGAGAGAAAAAAACTATGCGGCGATCGGAGCGCCCAGACGCGGCATGCGAGAGAGGTGGTGCGTCGACGGGCGCGGCACGAAAACTAACGAGACTCTTCTCGGCGCGCGCCTGCGCGCGTGCGGGATTTTGTGGGGGGGTTTTTACGGGGCGAGAAATATGGATTTTGGCGCCCGCAAGTCGGTTGGCTATTAGCGGGGAGAATGGTCGCGTATCCAGATGAATTCTGGAACTAAGTCCGACTGGGAAGATGAGAAAATCGGTCCGCTGCAGGCATCCATAGCGGAGTCTTTCGGCAAGGAACTATCTTAATTTGTGAGGAAAAAATATTGTTGCAACATTATGGTGGTTGCTATGACACGAGTCGTGTTTGTTTTTTGGTCAACCCGATAAACAAAAAGAGAAATATGAGAATGACATTTAGAGATTTGGCAAAAAGAAAATTTTAATCTTGGAGTGGCTGTGGATTTTTTCTTCGTTTTTTTTTTCTCGAACGAAATCTACTTTTTGGATATGAAGTGCTGGTGATTGAGAGAAAATAAGATGGTGGATGTTCGGATATAATTTTTCTTGATATCAAAGGATTTTCTTTCCTTCCCCTAAACAACGTCAAAGGAAGAGGTGAGTGATGAAATCTGATTAATTTACATTTATTTTATTTTCATTATAGTAGTTCCTAGTCATGATTTCGCGATCAAGTTTTCTCTTGACAATTATTGTTACGGTTTTGTGAAAACCGAACGTTTCTGTATTACGTAAGCGAATTACTCTCTCAAATTTGAGGTAAAGAATTATTTGAATTTTTCATTAAAATTAGTGGTGTCGAATCAGTTTCACTTATTCGAATTATGTGCACTAAATGAAAGAGTTGACAGGCGAGAAAATATTGGATTTTGATTGCAAAACGTAATATTCCAACGCATCTTCCAAAATTTCAATTTAAAAAATTTCAATTTTTGTCTTGAATATTATTAGACTTATTGTTCAAAAAATTATTCACGGATTGAAAAACACTGTTTAGATCGGCTAGGATTTGTTACCAGTTTCTGCAGTATTCATGTTCTATGTATTTTACCGTCATTGTACCATAACTGTACGCGAAATGCACCAGCATTACAAAATTTCAATTTTCTTGTCAAAGCATGCGTCTTAATTAAATTTCATTCAATCAAATACTTTGGGACCAGGAACTTGTGGGACCATTTGACGGAGGAGGACCATTACCGAGTGTTAATGATTATTTCCAAATCCTCACCGTCATCATGCGAAAGGCCCATTCCACTGATTTATGGTCCGCGATAAAATTGACCATCACTGATCCTAAAATAGAAAAAAAAAATAGCAACCCGTTTGTTACACTTCCAAATGCAAAATTGTAATCAATTTTTAAATGGTCGATAGTAATACCAACAAAAATATAGAATGATTTGTTGGACTACAATCGAGAGTCAGTAACAAGATCGTCGATAAACAACGTTTACTTCCGATCTTCAGGAAAAATTTAGAAATTGTAGATTTGCGAAACACAGAGACAGACGTATGAACTCTCCTAACGCTTTCGTCACTACCATAGAAATTATAATTAATAAAATTAATTTGTTACCAAATTTCGGTTTTCAATAGCGCTTTCGGAAACAGTCACACTTCCTCGTCAGTTGTATTTGAAATGGTGTGCTATATTGCGCACGTCCAAAAAAATCTAATCGAGAATCCGAGAAAAGGACTGGAAAGAGAGAACAAAAGACACTGTTCGAAAAAAATCAAATCTTAAACAAAATCAATGGAGCTTGCAGATTTAGCCAACAAGAGCCAACAAGAGAGTTAGCTACAAAAGCAATGGTATCGGATATTTTTTGGTTTTGCAAGCCATTACTTTTGTAGCTAAATTTTAAAAGCGCCATTGACTTAGTTTAAGATTTGAATTGTGCGAAACATATGGCATCCAACAGTGGATTTATTGTTCTCTCCAACGTGCTTGACCAGAGGAATAACTGTCCCTGTTATAGAGTTTGACCTCCTCACCTTCTTTCCCTTTCCAGCCCTTTTCTCGGTTTCTCGATTAGATTTTTTCGGACGTGCGCAATAGCACACCATTTCAAATTCTGACTTCAAAAAACTGACGAGGAAGCGTGGCTGCTTCCGAAATCGCTATTGAAAAACGGAATTTGATAACACATTTATTAATTATATTTATTCTAATTTCTAGGGTAGTCACGAAAGTGTTTGAAGAGTTCAGACGTTTGTCTTTGTGTTTCGCAAATCAACATTTTCTTAATTTTTCCTGAAGATCACAAGTAAACGTTGTTTTATATCAACGATCTTGTTACCGACTCTCGATTGCAGTCCAACCAATCATCCCATATTTTAGACAAGAGTATAGTTGGGTCTGTGCGGTTTTTCTCCGATAGTGTTTTAAGTTTGATGATTTCTAGACTAATGGCGGCTACCGTGAGTGATTCATTCAATTGGCGTGGTATGTGCGTCTCGCCCGCGAAATATTTACTCCCACTCTCCCCCCCCCCCTCCTCCTCCTCCATGCAACCTGTTTTGGTGATTGCGCTGTGGTCCGTGTGTCTCCTCCTCAGACCGCCGTTGTCCAGTTTTGCGCCTCTGTCATTATGGTCAAGCAGGCTTAACCCGAGCCCGCTTACGCAGGGGTGCGTTCAAACATCGAACAAACCCTGCGCGTTCATTGAAATGTCAATTCACCAATATCTCATTTCGCGACGCAATTTCAAATGTATGCCGGCGTCGGATGCGCTAGAATTTGCAATATCATTCGGCAACGTGATTTGTGGTTTCAGGAGAAACGCCTGCAAATTCGAATGCCCATTTTCGTCCTATTCTTAAGCGCAATTCAAAATTTCTCAAGCACGTCCAAGAGAGAAAGAAATGGCAATGTGACAACTGCATTAGTCACCAACGAAACGCCGATTACGATTCTCAGATTCATGCGTCAACGAACTGGAAGGTTCTGAGGCAGCGCCCTCTCATATTACAATTTTCTGGAAACAAAAATATGAATGATTGGTGGGAGGGGGAGGAGATTTGCGAAATGTCGTCATCGTTGGGTCATCATTTCTTGCCCCCGAGTTGACCACCGATTTATAACAATTATTCACAAAATATCGTTAACCTAACAAAATAGTGGCCAGACCTGGTAAGCAATCAACGAAATTTGCGTTTTCTGCGATCTCCTTAGGGCGAAATTTTTCGAGTGGCGAAAATTCCAAGAAATTGGAATGTAAGTAAAGTCGTGGGATTCGTGTCTGTACGATATCAGGAGCGCGTTGAACATCCCTATAGCTAGGTTTGTGACCTAGACTTGGCAAAATTCCCATAACATAAACAGTTTAATGAAGATTGGATTTTATGGTTCCATAAATCCACTCTTCTTGTCCAATCTGGATTTGCGACAAAAGAACAGAAGACCTCCAACAGAGGCGATTCCTGATCTTTGTCTTTTTGATTGTAAGTTTTAATACAACAAAGGGCAACTGTTTTTTATTTTTGAAGGACAACGTTTATCTGAAATTTAAAAGAAACGGGCTTTTTGGTTTCGAATGACCGAATAAGATGGAATAATATTTCACGTTTGTACGTCCTTCTATATATATATATATATATAATACGATGAGTAGCTGGTTTGACCATGAGGCAGAGAGAAGCAAGCTCAAATTTTAAAATCTTTGCTCTAATGCCTTACCACAGAAGTCTGCCCCGCGGAAAGATAACAACCAGAGAGAGTAGCCGTTGGGGCACTAATTCCACGGGATGGGCAATCATGGCAAATAGGCCCCAGAAGTGACCTCAGAATTGAGGCAGGATTTAACGTCGCTGGTCCGATCCCGTCTTGAGATCGGACACTGCGTTCTCTCATGCAAGTCAATTGTTGATTGAAAGTGAAATTGAATTCAGAAAGAATGGCGTACTTTGGCGGCAGGTCTGACGTGGATGTTTCAAAAGTCGGCCGGCAGTTTCGGGGTATTTTTTTTTTTTGTTAAGAGGGAAATTTCCGCGAACTGAACCTCCCAGTACTGAACCCCGTGCGCTCGGCGAGATCCGACCCTCAGAGCGCGGTGAAAACTGAATTGAATAGCGTCATTTTTCTGGTAAATTTGTAACGGATTCTGCGTGTTACATAAACGATCCGGTTTGTTTAGCCATGGTGGTGGCAAATGTTCAATGTTTCGGTGAAACCACGCATTAAATCAACATCGAGAGGCGGACTTGTTTGCGGGAATGTACCTGATTGCGTCTTAGCCTTTGATCGAAATATAACCATGAACTGAAGAATTACTAGCAGTAAAAGTTACACCTCTTCACTATATTTCAGTTACTAATTTTACCACTTTGAACCCACTTTTCCACTGATCAAAATTTTACTGTTTTGAACCCAGGATCCGTAAAAACTTTCCAATAAGAACGAATCAGAATCGACTCTTCTTGACAACACACCACTTTATGCGTTCGTAGAACAATTAATTGTTCTTAATCGAACCGCTTTTTCAACATATTAATAGTTCGACGAATTTATCCTATCCATATCTTGTACCGATATCTTTTGACATAATTTGATTGAGGCCTATTGATTGCAAGAGTTCAATCGAGCCGAGAAATTTTTCGTCTTAGTCTCGAAAAGACATGAGCCAATATTAGGAAAGCGGAACCGAAATCGAAAAACCTTTGTTGATGTCGAGACCAAAATCAAAGACAAAGAAAAACTGACGTCTCGTCTCGACAACAATAGCAAATCTTAGCTTTTCGGTGCAACTTTTGCTATCAATTTTAGATATATTCCTTGCAATGTCTAACTCGAGGCATCCCATTTTCCAGACTGTGTCGACAATGGAACTTTAGAGCCCTAAATCCATCCGGTCTTTTGACCCCCCTCCCCACCATATTACAATTACAATATGTACCCTCAAGCAGCCCCAGATGGGGCCTATGGCGGGGGTCGGACGACCAGTTAAGGGCAAAGGTGTGGTTCCGTCCTATCCTATAGGACGAGTACAAGTGGTGTAATCGATCGACCAAATTATGTAATTGCAATCGGAAACCACCGATAATGGGCAATCAATTTTTTTAAATGGTGACCCAAGCTTGATCAGATTCCGTTCAGTGATGTGATGTTAGAACAGGATTGGTTAAATTTTGATTTGATTTGATTTATTTTATTTTACAAACATTTAGGCAAAGCGGTTCGCAAGTAACCCTTTTTTTTTTTAATAGCGACGAAACGCCGCGTCACTTCGATCAACTAGTGTGACTTTAAGGAATGAATGAAAATTCCAAATCAGGAATTGGTAATTTTAAAGCTAAAATCCGTAAACTATGAATTCGGCCCTTATCGCGATGGCATATAGTAAAATTAAATGGCACACAGGAAGCGCAATTTTGCTGCATACGATTAAGCCGTACGTTTAAAATGTCAAATTTCAACACTTTTGAACATTGAGTAACTTTTGAACAACTTCATCTTGTGACGTCATTTTAAGAAAGTTTTTTATAGATAGATAAACAGGCGCTCGTTTATGTACTTCATCCTTTGATAAATGGTGAAATAACACAAATATTCATGACGTCGGATTTCTTTTCTATGATGACCTTGTCTAATTTGTTTGAATTCTGGGTCGACCCGATCTTTGATGTCAGGGTCATCCGCGAAACGCACCCATTTTCTCCCACCTGGATGAGACTATAAATATCCCAACACAGCTGTTACGAAAGCGAAATTATCAAATAAATCCTTTATTTTACAACATATTCATGGCTGGCAGGATTTCTGGTATCTGTCTGAGTTTTGACAACTAGTGTCGATGTTTTCTCCCCCACTTTGATATTTTGAGACCTCTGTAACGTTGCGGTTTATCAATCATAATCTTTAGCATACAACAGACGCGAACAAAGAGATAAATGAAATAGAAGCAATAGGATATATCTGGAACCAAGCATGAGTCAGATTGTTGGTCGTGATGGCGGCACTTCCGTTTGGACCAAGCGCCACTGTAGCGTGTACTTTCAGTTTCTAGCACCAACATCTCTTTCGTCGCGATCTTTTTTGGTGACTCGGGATTTCCTGCGAGCTTGGCGAGACACGTAGCTGCTGACACCTGGTTTGTTCGCGAAAATAATAATAATAATAATAATAAAACTTTTTTTACGACTTTTGTCGTCCCCCGCAAAATGCAGCGTCTAGTCAAAAGGGTGAGGGTCTTTATTTTTTTTGGATTCAAACTACCGTCACACCCTTGACAAGGTCATCTTTTCTAATCCTCTTCCCCACAACAAACCCCAAAGCAATTCAGGAGTTAAGAATTTTTGTGCCTCGAGCGGGGGACAACAGCACATCCCGGTTGTGTTTTACTGATACTCATCGACAAGAATTTGTAAAGGAGGCGTTGTCACGTAATCGTAATCTGCGCAATCAGGAAATTATCAAAATGACTTCATTTGGACAAAGAAAAAAAATCCGTTCATTCGAATACAAATGATAAGGTTGCGCTTTATTACTAGGTGGCGCTCATTTAACCCAAATAAATAACAGGGGCCAGACGAAGTATCGTCCCTTGTACTCCACGAGAGGTGTGCAGAATTTTCTCCTTATTTAGCTAAAATGTTCCAGAAATCTCTTAATGATGGCATCTTGTCTAAAGCATGGAAATTTGCCAAAGTTTGTCCTATGTTCAAGTCAGGAAACAAGCCAGATCCAAATAATTGCAAACCAATTTCTCGTACCTCTAGCTGTACGTCATTGGAACATATTGCATTTTCGAATGTTATGAAGCATCTTTCTATAAATGATGCACAGCATGGTTTTTTGGTAGGGACGTTCTTGTGGATCACAGCTTATTCTTCTCACCCATGACTTTCAAAAATCCTTGGATAAACGTATACAACAGGATCTGGTTTTCTTAGATTTTAGCAAGGCTTTTGACACAGTTCTCCATCAACATTTGTTAGCAAAAGCTGATGGATAATATCATCACTAGGCAGATTTTAGACTGATCATCAGCATTCTTGAAGAATAGAAAACAAAAGGTTGTTCTCTCTGAGAATACTCTGAGTGGATTGAGAGTGCCATAGCGAAGTATCTCTCACATAGGGCCTAAGCTCTGAGAGGGGTACAGAATCTTCCTGTTGTGATCCGTCACTTCAGTGAATAAAAAAAAAAAAGTGTTTTGGGACCTCTTCTGCTTCTGTGGTACATTAACGATGAAGTGGCATTATCCAACATAATTGCAATTACAATATGCACCCACAAGCAACCTCGGATGGGGCTTATGGCGGGGGCCAAATGACCAGATAAGGACAAAGGTGTGGTTGTCCTATCCTAACTGGCCTTTGACTTGAGACTCGATTCCACTTTCGACACAATATGGGAAAATATGATAGGAAATAAAAAGTCAGGACTCAGAGGAGCTTCAGAAGGACCACAATTCGATAGCTGATTGGTGTGAAAAATGGCAGCTACAACTGAATATTGACAAATGCTGTATTATGCATGGGATCCTTTGCTATATGACTATACTCTATATCTGTGGTGCTGCTCAAGGCTATCCAGCAGTACAAGTATATGGGTCTGCATATTACCCCGCAATTATATTGAAAATCTCCAATTCAAAAGAGGACTAGCACAACAACTGCTATGCTTAGATTCATTCAAAACTTGATAAAAGTGGTGCCCATCAAGTAAAGTTAAGTCAGTGACCTGCTTTTCCTTGGTCAGATCCTTACTTGAGTACTGCAGTTCAATTTGGGAATTTCATCATGTGAGACTTGTAGGGGAAATTGAAATGGTCCAATGTAGAGCTGCCAGATTTGTTTGATATAGATTTGGTCGAATGAACAGTGTCACAGACATGCTGTCAATATTGGGATGGGAGTCATTGGAATATCGGAGAAAAGAGATCAGTGTTGGGTTGTTGGTTCACATCCTCTATGGAGATTGAAATGTCAAGGTTAGAGGAATTGTGTGTCCAGCTCCTATCAGGTGCAGACGACACCACCACGGAACCACATTGTAAATATGACTCCTCCAGAGTGTGTATATACAGTGGAATGACCTGCCAGAGTTTCAAATCCATAACCTGTAAAAATAGTATAATCTATCTTTGCGACCCCCCTCAACACCTGCCATAAACCCTCCTTTTGGGGGCTGCTTGCGGGTACATATTGAAATTGAAATTTGGCAGGTGATTGGTCATCGATCTGCAAAAAGACGATCCAATTGATTCTCTGGAACGCCACCAGAGAGCAGAAATATGATTCCGCATCCAAAAATCAAATTAAAAGCTATTTGTTTGTCAGAAACTTTGGTTGCGCCGTCTGGACATTTGAATTAAGAACGTAAGAAGTGAAACTCATTCGACTCAAACCGAAATACACTTCTGTGTCTCTACATCTCGAATTCCCCTGAGCGGCCTCTTGAGTGTGGCTGGTTGGGTGAGAGTGGAAGGAGAGGGGTATTCGTCAGGCGCAGCCAGGTGGCGTTATCTGTATCCCCCAAACTGTTCCCGGCTGAGCCCGAGCCTCGCGCGCCACCGACGCAAAATTAACCCTTTCGTAGAATGCTCCCCTTTCCACCTCCTACAAATGTCACTTCCCCTGCTCTTTCCCTCCCCCACCTACCCACCACCCCGTGCTTGCATAACGATTATAAACGATATAACCTTGAAGTGTGAATGTGCGAAAACGGCAAAAACGCGTTTTAACCCTTTTCATTTCGATGTCTCAGACCAACGGAAAGACCTAGAAGCAGTTATTCACATAGGGATGGACCTCCAGAAACATTGCTATCCTCTAGCATTATTTATTGGTCTTTAAAAGTTATTTTCTGAGTTGAAAATCTCCGGTGAAGTTTGTGGTCAAAATCAAGATTGTGATCGAATATCACAGAACAAACACTTGATTGTTCGAACTGAGATTCTGTGCTCGAATCCAGGATCGTTGGAGTAATTTTATTTACCGGTTCCGTTCATTAGGTGTGGTCAACCAGTCATCCACACAAGTTCGGAGGACGTGGCAGTGGGCCGTTCCAGTTAGGCCAGGGGTACAGAATATCCTATAGAACTGTTTACCTGCACTTGGAATGGTTAGAAGTGATTCAATATCAATTTTTTTTTATCAACTGTAGTCAACCGCACTACTGGCGTTTTGTACCCCTCATGGTGCTCAGGCACTATGCGAGGGGCACCTCCAGTACCCCGAGATCGAAACATTCGAGAGCCCGCGCCGGGAACCGAACCCGGGACCGCCGAGCCACAGCCAGTAGCAATACCGACTGGGCTACGACGAGTCGTACAATTAAGATATCACTTACAGTAAATGGTCACAATCAAAATGCATGATGATGATATGACATCTTATCATCAAGGGTTGAACGTGTGAATTTGTGTTATGTTCACATTAGTAACCCTAAAACAACCAGGAGTCATTCTCTTGCCATCAATAATTCAGTTTGATGTCATCAATCTGTCGTGCTGACTTAGCAGTGCTCCTGCGCTTTTCTAAATTTTAGTTAATTTTTAAATTTGACTAGAGGTTAGTCTCAACAAGAGCTGACTAATTTAATTTAGTAAACTGTGAAAAATGTATTCTAATTTTTTTAAGCGTTGAATTTTTCGAGAAAATAGCCAAACATTCCTGAATATTTTGGTGGAATCTGCTGTGGCAGCCCGCTTAAAAAAATTATCTGTCTGTTTCCACGTTTACTTACGAACGACTTGACGAAATTGAATAAAATCTGAGCTGTAGTGAGTTCCTCAAATTTGTAGTCGAGCGCAAATTACTTAAGATCTCAATTTTGCATATTTTTCAACAAATTTCTCGATATCTCGTGTTTTAAAAAAAAACAATGCTTTTCCAGAAAATTTAAATATGGTGTCTCCATTTCTCCAATATGGCGCTGTCGCTATCACGTGCTACCAATGCTGCCAGTCTTTTTCACATTTTCTATTTGTAAATCGTTTAATCCTATATTATAAAACAGAGATTTCGATTTTCGTGTTCGGAGATTATATGCAGAACGGCTCAATGAAATCGCATAAAAATGAACATACACTTACTAAACCATCATAATTCGCT
>JAQGBY010002539.1:0-22580 GCA_034698785.1 Mycogona germanica | reverse complement strand
CTGCTGCAGTGGCGAGGCTTAACTCCTTACTTCACTCTCCCGTTGTTTGGCTGTTCCAATCAGTGGCCGACTTCTGAATTCAATCAACAGAGTGAATCTTTCGATTTGGGGGCGCCTGTAACCCTGAAACCAGAAAATCCGAAGCACCTACTGTTCCCAAAATTCTCCTCGAACTCCCCACCCCCACACCCCACCCCCACCCAACCAAATATCCAATTCACCTTCCCCAAGCCACCTTAACAGCATCCCTTTTTTCTACTCTCTAAGCTCCTCATAAAAAAAGGAAAATTGGACGGAGATTAAAGCTAGCATCGTTGGTCTCTGACCTGTAGCCTAGCTGGCACTATTGATCGGCCATTCCGTCCGTCTCAACACTCGTTCTCTCTCGGCTTCGCGTTCTCTCTCTCTGCCCACATGCGTACCTGGAGCCAAATTCCGGTTCCAGGAGATCGCTGGCTCGCACTCTAGAAACGGCAATGCGCTTGTAACACCAGGTGGCGCAAATTTTCGTTATTTGGTTGGTGACGCCAGCTAGTGATGCTATATACACCTCTGCTTTCGATCGTGCCATCGATAGCTCAAGGAACATCAGTTTTTGTTGGAGGCCATGTTTGGAAACGCCAGGAGACGGCGTCAAAAGCGTAACAGCCGAGCAAGCAGAAGTCATAGACGAAATGCCTTAGATAGTCGGTTTAGGCATTTGATGTCTAGCCGGTTCACCTCATAACCTTCTTTAAGATTCCACCATACCAATTGATGTGGCGTAAATTGCGACTCTTGTTCGTCGCAGGCGTAAAATAATAATAAAAGATGTTGTAAAATTGGTGTCTGGAGCTTTGAAAGCAGACTGCATTTACAATGGGTGCAGATTGGTGGCCAGTCATGAGAATTTCTAACGTCTGGAGCACATTGGCAAGCTTTTCGGTGTTGCTCGTTATACAGTTATTTTTAAATGTAGGCTTTATTGGCATCGCAGTTGGAAAATTGTATTGGGCTGAATTTGCTTAAGACGCCATTTTGTGATTAAAAAGTATTACTAGAGATTTGTAGGACTGTTTTAGTTGTTGTTTATTAAAAAATATATTTAAACAACGATATGAGATCGCCTAACCCAGCAACCCTTTCCAATACCCAACAAGATCGTTGGCCATCCATTTTATCTCTAAATGTGCAACAAAAGGTGGCTCAATCTAGACAAGTAGATAGCTGTCTCTAGACCGTAGGTTTCTATGGACTCTACATAATCTTTGATCAAAATGCCTGTTGACAAAAATTACCAGGCGATACAATTTCGTGTTGAGATACGGAGCGAGGACAACTAATCTGAGGTGTATCGCTAAATCTTGCGTAAGACAATAAGTAAGTTTGAAAATAAATGGCTGAAGGTTTCGTATAGACTCGTCGTATCATATAGTCGTACGAGCGTCATTTGTCCGTTGAAGCAAGATAGTGATTTTGCCTAATCTCGCCATTGTTATTTTTTACATAAATGTTTGATTACTTTTTATTGCTATTAAGCAATAAAAGGCTTGCGCAGATCAAGCGTCAATTTTCATAACCATTTTCCAGATAAATCAAATAATAATCTGAAACGACAATCATGTCACACTCGTCCCAGTAGGTGGTGCCACCTACTGGAAGAATACTCAGTCACATAGTAAGGAGGCATAAAATCGTTTCGTTGAATATTCATATTTTTTACCGTTACCTTCCGAGAAATAAAATCTCGCGACACGTCAAAAAAACATTCCGATGAATATTTATATATCGCAACGAAAACAACAAAAAATGTACTTTCTGCCAACTGAGTCTCGAGAGCACCTGCCCCGCACCCGTCCGGGGTGAAATGTCGTCCCGCTTCTTCTCCGGTCGGAACGTGTGGCGTTCGTTGCCGCCGGAGCGCCCCCGAACCGTCGGCGGCAGCCTGAGCAGCCTCAGTCGCAGTCTCATCGCATGAGTTGTGCGCTGCATTTCAAATTTTTGGGCAAGTTGATTTCCCAAGTGCCCTTTACGGGCGCGCGCGAGGTCGCCGCGCCTGCCCTCTGCTGGCCGCCCCGCGCACCCCCGCGCACCCCCGCGCACCCCCTGGTGCCATTCCCTTCCGTCCTCCGCCCACCACCGGCCGATCTTGAAACTGGCTCTCAGACGGAAACTCTGATGACTCGCGCCCGCAGTGGCTGCTCTTACCTTTTAGGGATGACGTGGCGCGACAGACAACCCCTGGGCGCAGGACCAGGGCACCAAAAATGGATTCGGCTCGATGTGAACGAAACCATATATTTTCTGCAAATCCACAAGAAATTTCTTTTTTTCCATTTCTTCCGTTTAAACGAGAATATTTAGCAATGCTAACTGTGCTACTTCTGCGTACTGTATTATTTTTGCGAGATTTTGTTGTCTGAAAACTCATTTGGAATATCTTAAAAATAGTTTTCAAAAATATCTATGAGGGGGAGAGTGGTAAACAATAAGTTGAAATTTCATGATCAGTTAAAAAGTTTTCTTTACAAGTAATTCAACTTCAGGAATATTATAAATGTATGAGGAAAATATAAAATGGGAAAATTGTGTACATGTACATTGTACCGTTTGCGCCGGTTCAAACTAATAAATGTGAGTCAAGTTTTAATAAATGATTATAGCGATTTTTCTCACGCTATTTGTGTTGGAAACTTCTCAATAGATTGCTGAAGAATTGGAAGCAAGGAGCGCTATTTTTGCACCTTGCCCATGTTACACCCAACAGTAATCTCCATCGCACGTTTGTGCTTCCGCTACGTATAAACTTCACGGGAAAAGAGTGATGGGTCGCTTCGTTGATAGAAAAAAAGCATCGGTACGAGGGCAGAGGTGAAGCTTAGATGTTTGTGGGGGTGAAGAGGGGTTTGGGGGTTTGCAATTCGGGATTTTGGGTTTAAAAAACTGCGAAAATGGGACCAATTTTGATCTGAGCTGCGAGAGTGCATATGTGTATAAACCACGACCGGAGGAGAGTACAGGCTTTTTATTTTTGCTTTTTCTATGTGTCGATGACTTTTGAATAGGGCCCGCGGGTTGTGCATCTTCCTAGTCTGTTGCCAATCCGTCCATTTTGTGGGATCAAGGATGTGGGTGGTACTAGAGTGGAGAATGTGACAATGAAGTGTAATGTTAGATTATGCTAGGCCATGTGGGGATATTTCATAGTTGCACCTTTGGTGATGTACACGTATATTCTTTGTAATTCTAAATCCGGTTCAAAACCATTATTCGTCAGTTATCCATCGTCTACCGGCGACAGAAACATGGCAATGATTTCAGGAATTTAATTAAACTTCACTTGGTCATGAGTGTGTTCCTCCACATCCATAAATCAACTCGATTTGGTTCATCGTGTTGCCTTACCAGGGAACCACTGTAAGCGTTTTAATGCCTGCTTCCTGGAAATTTATTAATCAAGATATTGCGTGTACGTCAATATACTCTGTATTTCAGTGATTCGGGTTGAGTTGGGGGCAACGGCTATTGACTCGTAAGACCTTCAGGAATGATCAATAAATTCGGTTTGATGAGGGGAAAGAGGTCGTAATTTGAGTACGAGTTTTCATCTCAGCTTTCTCAGAAACTATTCAGCGGTCATCGCCGGCCACTTTACAAAGTGAATAAGTGCTATAAGAAACTTTTGGCGCACATAATTAATGTATTGACCCGATCGAACCGTTTAACTACGGGTCACTAGCTTAACGCAGTACTGTAGTTCGTTTGTGACTCACTTGGGAACTAATCGGTTTTCCATTTCCCCCCACTTAACACAAGGTTGTTTCAATTAGCCTTAAAAGTTTTCTGATAACATGCGCTATAAATTATTTTCCTTAATTTTTTAATGTTTGTTCAGGCTACCTGTAGATAAATATTATTATTTTCAATTATCTCGTTCAAGCCTTTGAACAAAGAAAGCCGTTATCGTTCAACAGGGACAGGCCGGCATAGTCGTTAATCTTTGTAAAACCGGCTGCACATTAACACATTTGTGTTTATTTTCTTAGCGAAACCCTGGAATAAAAAATAATTATACAGAGTATTTTAATATTTTCATCTGTCACCATGAAAATGATGATGTATTAATTGAAATAATAACATTATAAACACGTTTAAAGCGTTTGCAATATTTTATTTTAAC
Source organism: Mycogona germanica (assembly GCA_034698785.1). NCBI lineage: Eukaryota > Metazoa > Arthropoda > Diplopoda > Chordeumatida > Chordeumatidae > Mycogona > Mycogona germanica. Next base: position 18,421 of record JAQGBY010002539.1, on the reverse strand, counting down.
TTAATCATTTGTTTTTAACAAACATTGGAAGATTTTATGTTTGTAAAGCGATCATTCGGATTGTTATTTTTTTCCAATTTAAATGATAATGAAACAACAATATCCTTTATTATGTGTTATATCCTTCGCAGACTTGTATACTGCACTCGTAAATGGTGTTTTTGCGTTATTATTGTTCAAATAATTTCATTTTTAATTCACTAATCTTTTTTTTTTTAAATCAACTGTAGTCAACCGCACTACAGGCGTTACGTATTTTAACAAAAGTAATTCCAAAATTCCCAGAATTATATGGAGATACTGCATATAGGTAATTATTTTAATGTTATTTATTTGGAATTTGACATTTTCAATTCCCCGCCCTTTTGAAGTGTCCATAAAATCGCCAAACCTAGAAAATCATTTTTGTTGTTACTTATCTAACATATTAATCTTATTTCACGAAATATTGCCTCGTCACATAGTGGTCAATATATTGCGTACTTGAAGGTTGTTTGCGGTTATAGGCGAACATCTTCGGATTTTGGATCCAACGCCATATAAGCAAGAAAGAAAACAGATCGGTCGAGCACAAAAATTAATAAACGTTGTAAATGACAGTCTCGTGCAACATGTGGTCCGGACCGGGAATCGATCTTGGCATCTGCAGAATAATGGGGTCGGCAATCGATCACATGGCAATCTGTGATCGTTTACCGCTCGCGTTTTCTCGGTCTTGCTCCGGGGAAAGTCCCTAGGGGGAGGGTGGAGGGAGGGAGCTTGTACACTTGTACCGAGGACAGAGGTGGAGCGTAAACACATGGATTGTTCTACTCTCTCACTCTTGATCCCATGTCGCGTTTATTTCCCTCATATTTCATTTTCTTTTATTTTCCTAGCCTGTTTTCCCCATAAAATGAAATAGACTGCTGCGGAAAGACATTTTGAGCGACTTCAACCGGAGTCTTGAGTGAGTAAACTTATTCTTTAAGACTCGAAGACAAAATCACCCGAACCCAATTACGCTGGCGTTTTTGAAAAACTGCTTTATATTTAAGGCGTTGCCTGTAACCTTCTGTGACAGTAGACGATATATTCCTTATTTTTCTATGGATTTGTTGTGTGAGAGTTAGGCAGGCAATGGATGTCGTTGGGTTTCCCACTTAGAAGTTTCTCCTGCATAAATCCACATCTTTCTTGCCTGGCGCAAGGCCTGGCGCGGCGGGGGTTAATTCACGCCCCTTCGATCTATCGTCTCTGCCGGGCCCCGGCGTCCGCCGTTTGACCAGGGGGGTGGGGGTGGTGCTTGGCGTTGTGAGGGAAGGTCAGTATTGGAGGGGTGGGGGTGCGAGTGAGATAATTCACCCGCTTCCCCCATTTACCACCACCCTTGGTACTTACGCAAGTGCGCGTTGGCCACCTGTCCGAAGGAAGATTGTTTTTGACAGGGCTGTGTGCGTCCCGTTTCTTGCCCTGCCCTTTTTCATCGTTCGGCCTTCGCCGGTTTAAGACGTCGAGTGATTATAAGTGTGCTGCGACGACAGATGGCGCCGGAGTGTCTATGTCAAAGTACTCCTTTGGGGGACATCCATGGAATCCTGGCCAGGAATACCTCCGAATCATGTTCTTTTTTTCTCAAGTAATTTTTAGATTAGATCTTTCATACTAAATATCAGGAATCGTTTGTGAAAAATTGGACTTTATTTTCGCGAAACATTTCGTCGTTGCACTCCTCGAAAGTCGTCGACTTGAAGATGTTCGAGCGGGCTGCAATGGATGCACACTTGGTGCCGGGGTTGCTGCGCGATTCTTTCGCGCCCCGTTTGTTTATGGCAGTCCCGGTCAGGTCGCAGCTGCCAAAATTGCCCGTCTGCTGCCTTTCCATCACTGTAACCCAGCTAGGTCTTTAAGGTTCTGTCAGACAACACTGCGAAACGATTGCTGGTTTCCTGTGTATATATTTTTTTACAAAAAATAAACTGTTTCTTCTCTGGTTTTATTTATTTGAGCCAACACTTGCTCCATTTGATAAATTACATTTCGCTTTAAATTGGGTTGCGTTAAGGCCTCCTTTTAAAAAAGAAATGAGACACTGCAGAAAGGAGGATTTCTTCTATTTTTTTATGAAGCGTGTTAGTTGATGATTTTGGTAGTCAGACTATTCGGTATTTCAACGAATACTTCGTGAATATTTAATTTTAAAAATCGAGTTGTTGATTTATTGTTTACAAATGAAATTTAATTTTTCCCCCCACAAAATTACTTCATATTTTTTAAATTCACTATAGTCAACTGCACTACAGGCATTTTCTTAAGTACCACGGGATCGAAATTTTTGAGAGCCCGCGCCGGGAATCGAACTCGGGACCGCCGAGCCACAGTCAGTCGCAATACTACGAGTCGTACTGTTTATCTCCACCCTGTTTTACTGTTTTCTGTTACATTTACTGTTAATAAATGATTTTAAAAAAAATAATTAAATTAAATTGTTTTTATCTTTCCGCACCAAAAAGCAAAACACAATTTTTGTCATTTTTGCTATTTAAAAACAATTTCTAAGTTGATTTTTGAAAAATTTAATCGTACATGCTTGTCAAATTCTCCGTTCAAAATGTATTTCATGAATTAATTTTTTTTTTCAAATTCGGCTCATTTCAGCGGGATCTCGGTGACGTAATGGTTAGCGTGTCGAACTGTTATTCCCATGATCGCGTGTTCGATTCCCGACCGCGAACTTCAGAATTTTTCGGGTGAGAGAAATTCCTCCGCACGCCTGCTTTCGGATTGGAAGTAAAGCCGTGGGACCCGTGCCTGAACGATTTCTGGTACACGTCAAAGATCCCTACCTAGGTAGCTTATACTAATACACAGAAAAGAATAGGAGCCGTTGATAATGTTTCTCAATTTCTTTATTTATCTTCGAGAAGAAGTTTTAAATTTTTACATTTAAAATATTTTCGTTGCCGAGCAAGTCCTGCAATTCCCAGCTCTTTAATTAGCTTATACTAAGCCTAGGCTATGAAAAATTACCGGAACACGGGGAGGGGGGGATCACGCTGGTGGACCTCCTTAACAAATATCTCAGACTAATTTAAAAGAAATACTAGTAGTAGACATTGGTCGGTCAATTCTGTTCACATGCGGTAGAATAAAATAAATGTGAGCGCATGATTTTTTTTTTTTAGATAAAAGGGTCAGTGGAATTGGGGAGACTGGGGGGGGGGGTTGTAGTTCAGCGACAGCACAGAAGTGGCGGGGATGATGGCCTGGGGGGATGCTGTGTCGTGGACACGGGGAAGCAATGTGCACATGTGCGCGAGGGAGCGAGAGTGAGAGCGAACAGTGAGATAAACCCGGAGAGCGCTCGCCTCTGTGCCTCCTCAGGCACACACAGTCACTCTTGAAGTTGTGTGGATCCAGAAACGAGCGGTCGGTCGGTTGGTTAGAGAGAGTCTCCCCGCCGTAGCGGATAAACGTTCCGAAGACAGGTCCGGCGATAGCGGCTAAGTGTTTTTCTTTTTTGCGCCGTGACAACTGCAAAAGCATCGCGGCACGCGGGAGAAAAAGTCTCCGTCGGCGGCTGATGGGCTCGACCGATGATGGAGTGCTCCAACTTTTACTAGTTTCGGATTACGAACTGTGTCGACAAGCTCTCCGGAGTTTCCTCCGTGAGTTTCCGTGTGCGGTGCTTCTTCTGGTAGCCGCTCCCCCCAATTATCGAACGACGTGTCCCCGACCTCATCAGTCACGTGGTTCGCTTCAGGTCTTCAGTTCCCTGCTCTAGAAAGGTGATCTAGAAATTGCGAACGCCACTAAAACTGGAAAGTGGGCAGTTAACTAGTTCCTTCAAGAAAGGTAAGATCCGGTATTATTTTTACAGACTTGAAAGGAAAATATATTTTGTGCGTCTGCGTTGAGCTCATAAAATCTACAGTGTTTATTTGTGCTGACAAATTCCGCAAAGTATTTGAAGAGTGTACGATTGATTGACACTCCATCTAAAATGGAACTCCGAGTTCCTTGGTAGAGATGTTGTTTTTCTTGATTTCGTTCGTTCGTTTATGGCTAATTGGGAATTCTTTACTTCGTTTTGGATTTATTTAATTGGTTCACTTAGTTTTTGCGCGCAAGCTGTTAATTAATATCTGTTCTTAGAAACGTGCTCTTAAATTACTTTTAAATAAATTTGTGGATAAAGGTTTGAAAAACATTAGACTCTCGAGTTGTTTCTCGGGTCGTTACATTTTGCCCCAAGTGACAGGTCGCGGCGCCGTAGCGAGTACCTTGTTGACTGTCTTTGTGCTTAATTCGATCTTAGATGTAGAAAGGTCAAACTACTTGAAATTTGAAGAAAAACCCACCGCACTTTCTTTATAATCAAGCAGGAACGAATGGTGCCTGACGAATGTGGTTCTTTAATGGTTTCTGCTTCTTACTTCTGTTACATGTCTCCTTACATGCACTTGACTTGTACATTTGCAAGTGCTGGAACATTACTTCTGTACACGAGTACATATTTTTCGAGGTATCACTGTGCGTACAAGACGCCTAATGTATTCAGTAACTGTGTGCCTTTCTAGCCTCATGAGTTCCAACGCCTGAAACAGCGAAGAGTTAATTTGTTGGTATCTGATACAATCCATTCATAACAAAAGAAACACCCCAAAAGTATAGAATGCTGCTCCTGTCCTTTCCGGTTTGTCTGACGGTTAGCGCCATCTAAAGATAGTGGGCTCGAGCCTGTAGAAGATTAGCTCATTGGGTATATATGGATGACTGTGGCAAGGGGTTTTGTGGCGGAGACGTTGGTATACAATGTCGTTACCATAAGGAATGAAAAATATGTGAACGCTTTGGAAACTGTATCTTAATTCTGATGTCACGATGCCAGATGGCAGAAAAAGTGAGCCACGATCGCCTCACCTATGTTCAGTAAGCACAGTTCAGTAAACACGGGGGTCTCATTATGAATGAGTTTACATATTTTTGACTGCACATTGAACGTGGGAATGGAAGAGAGCGATGCAGGGGTGCCTTTACGAATAAATTAAGGGTTTGTTGGGGTGGGGGGGGGGAGTGAATCGTTCAGTGCGAACGACTCCTTTTTTATCCGTTTATCTTGGTAATCTCAGTCAAGCGACATGGGAGAATCGAGTTTTAAGACGTGTTTTGTTGCAATCTTCTCGCCTCCCCGCCCCCATACCCCTTTCGTCCTACCTTCGCCTAGGCCCAGCGATTCCACCTTCTACGGAGAGTATATTAACCCCCCCCCCCCCTCCCCATTTCCTATCCTGTTTATTTCTCGTCTGCAGCCTCCTGTGACTATTTGTTGTCAAATGTGTGACAATACTCAGCCTATGGATGCAAATACTCTGTTTAACTACTTGTCCGCCCCGACGAATCAACTTTGAGTTCGGCTTTTGATTGAGATGTGTTCGAACACAATTTATTTATAAATGTCCGTCCACCACGGGTACTTGTTTCGGTAGTAATGTTCCGCGAAATCCAGAAAAAAGTGTCCCCGTTTAGGGGTGGATCTCCGGAGATTCATCTCGGACCCCTCCCTCCCTTCATGTTCGACTCAAAACCAGTTACTCACAACCATTACCAGCCCCTCCCCTCACCTGGATCACAGGGAAACCACCCACGCTGTCGTAATCATATCAACCTGAGACCTAATCCTATAACTGCCTTGTTTCAATCGTAGGCACGATTGAGTCCCGATATTTTTTTAGTTTTGCGCTGTTCTTTTAAAAGTGATTCAAAGTGTTTCAAAACTGGGTTCCAATTGAATCAGGTGAAAATATTTTCATTTTGAAACTTCCGAAATGTATCGCTTCTTTGTTTGACTTGAAGGCGGAAGGGGTTCTCAGGATGATGTTCACCACCACCACCACCCTTAGTCCCACCAACCAACCGCCATTCCCCCTTAACCCACCTTCCCCATTCTCCAGACACCCCGCCCGCACTATTTTCGAGATTTAATGTTGCGCGCTCCGCCTAGTGATTAGCGTGGCTGTCATTTGCATAATTAAGAGATTGTGAACTATTATTTGATGGCGCAGCGCGGCGAGCATTAAAAGCCAAAGTCGAGGGGTGGCTGGTGGGCTGAGTCTGCATCCGTATGTACTTAATACATGCACTATGTGTACACCTTATCGACTGTACACCTTTACTCTTCTGCGCATTCGCAGAAATGCCTAGAGCGATGTTTTGTTTGCGAATGAATACGAAATTGTCGGGGAAAAATAGTTTTGAAAAATTGTATTTACCGAGTGGACCGACTTAATATTAATTAGGCTGTTCGTGCTGGTATTTTTATTTCTGCGACCCGGAAAGAAATGTTTATTGACAGCCCCAAGTGTATTTGTACATGTATACATGTATTTTAATATATTTGAGTAGTCGTAGTCGTTCCAATTTGGTGATTATGTGGTGGTGGTACGTGAGAATTGGTTGTTTTCGAACATGGGTAAACAAAATCTCGAGTACAAAGTCCTATTTCTTAACTTTGATGTGTACAATTGCCGCAGCTTACAATCGATTCCGTCAGGCTGTTCAGCCATTGTGTTTCAAAGAGTTCGTCTTCTACACCATTTAATTTCGTTGTCTCTGAGCATGACTGAGCCATGACAAAAATTTGTCTGAAGAATGTGGGGCGAAAATCGCTAATTAAAAAATTGCGTAGGGTAGCATAATTAATAAATATCGCCACATCGTTTCGTCGACTAATTAACAAAATCTGCAGAAAGAAGCCTTATTTTTTTCAGAGTTCATTTTGCGTCTTTTAATTACAATAACAGTATGGCACGACTACCGCGATTTTACTAAGACAATACTTTGTGTAACATGAGTACATGTAGACTAAGGTTCCTGGTGTTTGATGTTATAGGGGATCCGTATTTCAGCGTTCCACTTTGATGATGAATAATTAAGCACCTAATGGATATGGCTAATTTGCAGAATTTGCAGCTAGCTGTTCATATTTCTGCTAAGCCGTCGGTTTGAAGATAATAATTTCCCCATTTAATTGGCTCGGAGCTAATACATTTTCTCACGACAATGAATACGAAAGTGCCGATCATTTTCTTTCTTCGGTGTGCCAATATGATTCGGCGATGTACGTGTTTAGAAATTCATTTGTACATAGGTGGCTGTTGTTTTAAATTGATCTACCGAAGCCAGAAGAATAACTTTCGAATGGCATGCCTGGTTAAAAATAATTAATAAATGTGCAATTGTTACTTATGGACTTATTAGCTTTTGCAAGTTCGAATAAATACACGCCTTGTGTTGTCAGATTGTGTGCGAAGAAGGGATGAATCTGTTGGCATAGCTTCTGTTGGTCCAAACTGGTTCGCCAAATTTGAGATTTTATGCCGCAGGGGGACGCGGCCGTCGCCGTCCACGGTGATGATAATTGGAAGCGGAAGTTTGCGACCTCGGCCGCGTTGGCAGTGCCAGCGAATTAGAGCAAACGCGAATTAAGTTTTTTTGTTGTTGTTCTGTTGCTGTTCCTCTTTTCTACGTACGTGAGTGTGTCCATTGGCTATTAGGAGGCACATAATGCGGGGCACGGCGCTGACTGACATGAATGAATGCACATAAAAAATCCTACACCGGCTAATATTTCCATTTGTGTGTCGGCCTCCTTTCACGCCACCTGGCGGTCACTGGTCAATTTTTGGTATTTATTGTTTCTGTACATTGGGCTGATCGAGCCAAACCGAATAACTCCTATAGCGAAATCTACCAATAAATTAATTTATTCGCCAATCAATTTCATTCCCAAACATAATAATTTCAGTCTTTCCTCAAGACAAGACTGAATTGATATCACTTCCTGCGTCACTGCCCTATTATCATGCATTGGCAAACCGAGCCAAGACGAGACAAAAAAATGTCACATCTTCGAAAATGTGATGAGGATGGTTGGTGTTGATATATATAGTTCAGCTAAATAATTTAGGAAATCTGTATGCGTTTTATTTAACGAATACTTTGTCTTTTCGTGTTAATATTTGCCCCTGTAATGGTTTACTGTATATGGATTAGACTTATCACTTGTAAAAACGCTATATCATGTGATGTGTGCGTCGATCGCGTGGTGAGGCCCGATTCGAGCCCCCGTTTGTTCTGCACCAGCGCAGCCATGCATGAGTAGTGATTTTAAGGGTCGTACCTGCATGCGTAGGATCCAATTAATTAAATTGCAGCTGCGCATCGACGTCGTACAGCCGCAAGGGATTATTCGAACCCGAAGGGGCACTTTTTGCAGTGGGAATAAAAAATAATATTCAAGTTTAAGTGCAGTCAGCGTCATATTTTTTTTATCCGGCGACATCAAACGTAATGGCAGCTGTTCGTGAACTGGTCAATTCTGCTGTATTCGTTGTCGCCCATCTCGTGTATCATTTCTAGTGTTTCTATAAGTTGCTGTCAGCTGCTTGCGTGTCTCGATGGCATTTATTGCCGGTGAACTGATTTAACTGAGTTGTTCGATTGTAAAATCGACCGATTTTTTTCCGCGGCAGGTCATTAATTTTCTTGGCGACTGGAAAGCCCTGAATTTCAAGTCTGCTCCTTGAAACGCGTCCATAGAAGTAGTGCAGGCTTTCCTGAAGTGATTGCCTACTTCTGGGGCAGAATTCGGTTTGGTCTGAAATCCTAATAGCGATTATGCAGCAGTCATCTAACAGGAACAATTATATTGTGATTTTTGAATTGTTAGTGTTGGTAAATATATTATTTTTTATTGTAATTGGAAAATAAACTGTACATTCTCCATTATATTTACAAAATTCTGATTAAGATTTGATCACTTCTTTGTAGCAAGGGTTCCTTTAATTTTTTGACAAGCTGCGCTCTAAGTTTGGCGACTTTTTCTAAGGCCTGCGATCGGAGAACTCTTACGCCGCCTAAACTGCAGTGCGCCCCGGCGCCGAATTGTGTGACATGAGAGTAGCCGAAGTTCGAGCCTCGTTTTATATCATTTGTGCCATGAGGCTCCATCTTTAAAATTTCCAGAGCATTTAAAGAATTTATCGAAGCTACTTTTGAAGATGTTTCTAGCCAAGAACGTTCCGACCTCCACGGCCTCCGAAGACCGAGCGCAGTCGCCGATTCTAACGCTTCTTCCTTCCGTCCCGGTCTCTTTCCGTTGCGTGTGGCGACGTTGACAACGGACGAGGAGGAATAGTCGGCGCGGCGACACGACAGTGATGAATGCGGCCATCGGCGTCGTGTACCCCCGCCCGCGCCGAACGAACACAACCCACCCTCGGCCGCCGGGGCAGATGCGCGCGGTTTTCGGCGGAGAGAGAACGCGCTTCCTCCGGCCGCATCAACAAACGCGTGTCAGTCGGCGGCGTGTGTCGCGTCGGACGGCGTGACTGATGACGGGCCGGCGGCGACGACAGCCGCTCGCGCCTCCATCCTGCCTCCTTCCTCCCCACCCCATCTTCACCGTACTCTCACGCGGATGATGGACGAGCCGAGACGTTGGCAAAGGGGCAATGACGATGTTGTGGGTGGTAGAAGGGGGGTCACCCTCCACCTCCTGTTGAGGAAGCTCCGTCTACTGTCACCGAAAAGTTTTATTAATTTTTTTTACCCCGAAACTAATCTGAATAAACTATACGCGAAGAGACACGGACTAGAAATCATGCAGTCTACACTAAGCAGCGAAGGCCCAATTTCAAACCAACTGATTTTATTTTAACGACGCCAGAGGGCACCACTCGCTTTGATTCATGCATGGAATAAGACAAAAGGAAATCCTAAAGTGTGGTTTACACCGTCGTGTGTATTATATACATTTTTTCCCCAAATTTTTATTTTCTATTCACTGTAGTCACTGCACTGCAGGATTTTCTCTACCCCTCTTGGTGTTTAGGTTGTTCACCAGTACACTGGGATAGAATATTCGAGAGCCCGCGCCGGGAATCGAACCCGGGACCACCGTTCCACAGGCTACGACGAGTCGTACCATCTTCACTCGTTTTAGTAAAAGTGTCAGCACCATGTGTCAATATAGTATTGATATTGATAAACGGTATTATATTGCCTTTTACGCAAGCTAAATATTTCCAGTGAATCTGGCAGCAGCACTGCCGTGAAATTGTGATTTAAGTGGAGCGTTTTTTCTTCTCTGAAGTCGACGTCATTGGAAGTGGTAAAGGGGGCCGTGGTTGAATGAAGTGAATAAATAGTGATGGTTGGGGTAGCAACATCTGGCACTGAAATCTTGAGAGTATTAAAAGGAAAGTGCTGAGAGGGCGCTGTCTATATATCTATGGCCGACGACGACACGATCATAAATGGAAAATTAATTTTAAAGCTAGCTTTTTTATATATGCGTCGGCAATTCGATCGATCGGGGACGGGGGCGGTTGCGGCCTGTCATGCAAATTGAAGCGGAATATGTAAATTTCAATGCGCTTTTTCTTTCATATTCTTTTGCATAACCTGTCGCCAGAATCGATACGTGTACGTCGTGCTTCTCTATGTGTCTATGTGTCTTCTCAACAACTATGTCGATTGAGAGAGGTGTCGAGTGGTCGAGAGGAAGCGTGATTTCCTCAAAAAATTCGTGATCGCGGTTTCGATTCTGGCCGACACCTTCGGAATTTTTAAGGCGAGAGTAATTTTTTCACACGCCTTCTTTTGGAGTAGAAGTAAAAAAGAAAAAAGTATGACTCGTCGTAGCCCAGTTGGTTTAGCCACTGAGTGTGGTTCGGCGGTCCCGGGTTCGATTCCCGGCGCGGGCTCTCGAAAATTTCGATCCCGGGGTACTGGACGTGCTCCTCGCATCACTATGCACCATGCACCTAAGCACCATGAGGGGACGTAACGCCTGTAGTGCGGTTAACTACAGTTGATTGGAATTTTAAAAAAAACCATGTCCCGTACCTCGGGACGTTAAAGATCCCTTTCCTAGGTTAGGCAAAATTTCCAGGTCCGCCTACCTGGGGGGTTATACAGATGTTAAATCAACGGTGAACCTCCTTAGCAAACATTTTTATGTCGAATGAGAAGAAGTGTAATATTTTGTCAACTATCTCCTCCAATTTAGTATGGATAATGTTTTTTGGCCAACCGTATGAAGAGATAGAGCCGCGCCAGATGCAGATTAACTCATAACTATTTCGAATGAGTGATTCACCGAGTCACACCGTACACATTTTTTTTGGCAGCTGAGCATGACTGTGGGCTTAAGCCTGAATGTATATATGGACAGTATCTTTATGTTACCCGCTTGGGGGTCACATCGTGGGCCGTCCGTGATAAAAGATAGCTCCGTTTTTCTGGTTCATTTTGTTGGCGTGTCGGAAAAACACCGCGGATATGAACTGCTTATGCAAATATTGTACTTCGGATAAGTTCATTCCCGTGTCTGCCGCCCACCTGCTTATTTATATGCAGTGTGTATATACAGGTATATATGGCGGTGCGCTGCCGGTGCCCCTATCGGTAATGTCTTCGTTTTTCTAACCAGCTATGTATACGAGATAAGATTGGGACAACATGCCGCCCTTTCCTCCCCTCCCCCCGTCCCCCCTCACAACTCGGATTACCCGCAGTGTTGTCAGATGATTACATCTGAGAATCTCTCGAAAACGCGGAGGTTGCTTAGTGAGCATCACCGTAATGGGTTGAGAATATCTTATCCTTTTTATTTTTGTTGTTTCGAATTCCTTTTTTTTTACCATGTTCGCTTTGTCATTTAAAAAAAAGCGGGTTTACATATTTCCGTGCTTCATGTGCTTGTTGTAGAAATATTTTGCGTAATAGATATGTAAAAAAATTCGAATAGTCTTGCTAAAAATGCGAGCATCGAGACAAGTTATTATCGTAATAGTTTCTGACACAAAACATATGATATTTGGTTTCCAGCTGAGGGTGGCAATTATCGACATGTAGCGTGGATTATGTTAGCATTTGTAATAAACTTGTATACTCGTACATTTTCTTAAATTCTTTCAACTTCACTTGCTCGTGGGGCACAGTTTCACCGCTAACGGATCGATAAACGGGAACTCGCACCGGGAGTCGAACCCAAGACAACCGGCCTCCCTACAAATCATTACCATAGCTGTCACCTTAATCTTATTCGTCTTAGTTATTTTGGTCAAAATGCGAAAGTGGACGAATGACAACGCCATCTAGTGAAAATATAACTTTTAGATGCTAGGGTACGTGCCAATAAATGGTTCCATCTCCTAGATAGTGAACCACGCAGCTATAGTTCGATTTGTTCACACGAAATTGATTGATTGCGTATATTTCGTAACGAGGCCACTAGCCATAAACGGAACTTGGTCGTGATTGGTGGACCAATATTGACGATGTCTGACGTATGATTGAGAGACGACGGACGGGCAGCCTGCGTTCCGTTCCGTGTGCCCCGTGATCGGCCTGACTAATCAAGTCGACAGACATGACGACCATGCACGACGCAGAGGCGTGTGAAAAGTGCTTGGGTCGTGTGTGGATAGAGGGCGCGGTGGTGATTGCACTAGTCTTTGGCGGTCAGGTTGCGCCCCTAACGGATTTACGACGGTCGTAAATCGAACGCGTCCCCGTCAGGGTAGACAAATAAATTATATCCTCATGAGACCAGCATTTTACTGTCAGGCAGGATATCAATTTTTTTTTAATAATGGCAACTTCAAAGTCAAGATGTCACTGTTAGAACACAATTTTTCCCCCGATGGATCTGAAAAACAGAAAATCAGCCAATTTCTCTTTTTTGATATCAAACTGATGAAACGAAATTCTCTTTAATCGAAGTGATTCTTATGGGATGTCCTGCAACAATAGATTCCTTATTCTTGCCTAGATTAGAACGAGACGTCTAGATGGCTAGTTCGTTTTTGAGTGGGGAAGTATAAAATAACAGCTCGATGATGATGATTCTGAAACTGCTTGCTCCTGTTGTCGCTAGGTCATGATAAATGTATCATGGTATCTACTCTGTATTTCAAAGGAAAAAATTTCAATTTTTTTTTACGTACCCTTCATTATTAACCATCCTGTCTTTTAACTTCGGGCTCCTCAGTGTGCATACCACGCAAATATTTTTTGTGCCGATGTTATTTCACCGTCAGCCATTTGTCGTGTTTATTTTCATCGAGTTGCTGATAAAAATCTGACAAGTTTATATTTCCTGCGCGCTTTCGTGCAAACAGCCGACGGTTACCTGACGGATACGGATACTCTCCATATTTGGCTGGAAACCGAATATTTATTTACGCATTATAAAATTCGATATGCTCCCAGCAAACAGTGTAGGTTGCAATTTGTAAAAGGTGGATTACGTTACCCGACGTATTCCCCGGTACTGAAGAGGTCCATGCACGCAGCGATGGGCCGATGGCTATGTGCGCTTTTTTGAGTTCACTGGCATTAAATTAATAGCTCAACTTTATACAGTGCTTCAACAAACGTTTACGCCCATACTATAAAAAAAAACTCTAGTACCAATGCTAGATCGCCGAGTTAAGACATTCTTAATGGCGACATCACTTTTTTTCCGAACTGGAGGGTCCACACATTTCGAAATGGTGTTCCGACTTTTTCATAACTCCTTCCACCTTACAGATGCACTTCTAAGATTTTTGAAGACCATTTATATGGTTTTTATCATGCTGCTTTAAGAGAGAATATATTTCTGAGGCCTGCCTGTGGTTTCCTATTTTACCTGCGCTTGCGGTTGGCTGATTTTATCTGCTAATTTGCAATTGGGAACAGCGGTGGAAAAAATTAACCAAACTCGTCTCGGCAGTACACAACAATAAAAGTCTCAAATGCCATGTGCGGTTTGTGGCATGACCTGTGGTACGATAGATCATTGGGTTTCAATTGTCGCAGCTTGTGGCGCAATGTACGAGAATGTCAATTTGGGTGATCTCCATATTTCGGATGCACCCCCTGTAATTTACGTCAAATTGTAAACGCGACCAGGTGGCGTTGTCGTCTGCGGCGCGGAGCGTGGGAGGCCCGCGGTGAGGTGCCACACCCAGCGCACCCCATCCCCTCCAAATGATTCTCCCCCCATTCCCCCTTCTATGTACACGTATATTCTATCTACAATGTGGCGCATATCACGTCGACTGTCACGCAGGGTGGACCCCTCCCGGTGTACCCCCTTCCCCATGTCCACCACCCCTCCCCTTTCCCTCCAAAGTTGTTGGCTCTTGTTTTTAGTCCTGCCATCATGAGCACATAGGTGAACACGCGCCCGTGAGGTGGTCGCATCACGGAGTCACTGAACTCGCGCATGTTCATGCGAGTTGCTGAGATTGGCGGCCATATTGTTCGGTTCGTCCTTTTCGATGTCGCCATCACCAAAGAGATGAAAGCATAGAGCACAGCTTGGTGGTGACTAAGGTGTAGAAGCCTATGAAAATATGACGAGTCTTTCTCAGTGACGGAAATTGAGATCTTATTCACGTCTCTGGTCGCCGTTTGTCCAGTGCTTTCCTAATACCTCATTTCTTTGAACCTGGCAAATGACGTTCAATTTTTCCAGCTTTGACCAAGATTTCACACGAGTCGAAGCGAGGCAGAATGGAGTTGAATGTTTTAGTTGTAACGCACCAGTAGAAACAATTAATATTTAATTCTCATTGAATTAACCTTTTCCTTAGTGGAAGCCATTTTTATGTTGTGTACTGCTAAAGACATTGGATGTTGGCTTTTAATTTTCTATTTCGTTGGCAGTAATCATTTCATTCGCTCGGCATATGCTCGCGTTTGCGACCAGGGTGACGCGTTCCCGGTCCGCGCCCCGCCATTGTTACGTGGGGTTTAACGGCGATGGGGGTTGGACCGTGGAACTGGTGGCTGGGGGGAGGGTGGACTTGGGGGGTATGTTCAGTCTGGGCGCAGGTGAGGAGGCGAATCGAAGTTTCGGGATGGCGTCGATCGGGGCCGCACAAACACGGTATATAACGAGTTGGTGCGTTCGCTGTATGCGCGTATTTTCCGATTTCGATGTACGATGACCTCGTGACATTGCCGGTGGTTGGCTGACTCTGTTGCAATTGGTGGAACCGGGAAAGTGCGATGTTATTGCTCGCAAGGGGTCAACTCTGGAGTTCCAATAATGTTGGCGGAATCGTCGGCGGACCGCCTTGAATCGATTGAAGTGGCGGAGGGGTTGCGAAAACAAGGTGGTCAAGTCTGGGCTCCAAAGATGGAGGTCAGACATCGTTACGGATTCTATATTTTTACTTAAATCTGGCAAATTTAAATAAAATTCAAAATTTAATGACGGCGGCCGTTTTGAAGCGAGACTCGGTTTCTGAGTTTTTGATTGTCCTGACGCCGTTAATCGAAAACTAATCAGCTTGATTGAGGAAAAAAAAATTTGGTTGGCCGCGAACTGACAAGCGTTCACGCTTGTAAACATTCCGAATTGGATAGGTTGCGTCAATCACATTAATTCATCCACCGTTAACGAGTATATGACACCGTTTAACGAAAAATGAACGAAGTGCAAATTGAAAAATAAGTACACATCACAAAAGTTACGAAAGCGTCGCTGATAAATATTTTACGTCTTGATCTGTGCTATAATACTGTGAGCGTCATAATTATTATTTCGATGTTTCTTGGAGATGAACTGAACTTGTGTTTTCAGCATAACAAGAATACTGCTTGAAGCGAAGAAATTGTCTTTCCAATGCTGTTTGGCAACTCGGTTACGCAATTTGCGCTCTCATTCATGGCAAATACACTCAACTTGAACAAAACCGCGACATATTTTACTCCCTTTTCTTTTGTGTAGGGCTCCTAACATTTATTTCTGGCCTAACGTACAAAAATAATAATTTGCTAGATGAGTCGCGTGCATTCGGTCTAGGCGGAATAATTTAATACTTTTTTCATTAGTTTCTTTCTTCTACTTTTTTTCTCTTGTACCGGTGCTCAGTATTCGGTGCGTATCTGTCCCATTGACTGGAGAACGAATATAACGGACGCATCCCTACGGGATTTGCAATTGTTATTTTGTATAGAATACACTCGGGAATTGTACACACTCGCACAAAAAACTAATGTATTGCTTTCATTCTCTATTCACCTTATTCTTGTCGCTGAGGTTAATATTTCGAATTGAGAGGATGTTATGGATGGATGTAATGTCTTTTAAAATGTTGTTTTATATCCATTAGTGTTTAACGAACGTTAGCGTGCCGAACTGTTATTCCCGTGATCGAGGGTTCGATTTCCAACCGTTACACCCGAAATTTTTCGGGCGAGAGAAATTCTTACTCACGCCATCCTTCGGAATGGAAGTAAAGCCGTGGGACCCGTGCCTGTACGATGTCAGGTACACGTTATAGATCCCAACCTAGGTAGCTTATATTAAGGCTAGGCAAAATTACCAGGGCGCTTCCTGGGGGGATTTTAGGACGAACTTCTAAGGTGGATCTCCTTAACAAATATCTCAGAACGCTGCCCACGTCTGTGCATTTGGAAAGTTATTGGGGTTAGAACAGTTTCAGTGGGAAAATTTCTATTTAGCTAGAGAGAATTTTGTTTTCAATGTACTCTAGTCTAAGAAGTAAAACAAATTAAATAGCGCGTCTCAAATTTAATTGATTGCTCACGCCCTCTGGTGCGAGCACCAGATTTTGTTGTAGAAATTTACTGTACGCTTTATTCATTTTATGGATTGACCGTGCTGCCACCATGAAGGAAGTGTTATACAATTTATTTGGAATTTCCTTCTTTCCGAGCCCATAGTATTTTTTCCCAGTTCTTCAGAATATCCCAGCTCGCGTATTTTCTCAGCTATACCCGTATATAAAAGTTTCCCCATTCGACATCAATCTTGGAACCAAATATATTCTATTTTTTGTCTGTGGTCTTTTTCTTTGGCATTTTCGTAAATATACCGTCGATATCGATTCGGGCACCAATTATCCTGTCCAGAGATTCGCGTCAGAATATGTCTTACCACTGAGCACCCGCCCACCGTCATCCCAGCAGTTTCTAGTTACGGAATGTCCCGGAGAAAACTGGTCGAACCACCGGCACCGGTGAAGATGACTTTTGCCGCCGACGATAAATTGTGTCTACGTCGAGCCAACAAGCTCAGTGTACTGATACACTACTGTAGATCGCGAATTGGTTTATTAGTCTGGATTTTTCATTTCTTTGGATGCGATCAATGTCTCGAGTATTAATGTAATCCATTTTCTGGTTGCTGCACTGAGAGGGTATGACGTCATTTGCGAGTTGTTTGTTAATACCCAGCGATTCGCGGTGTGTTTGGATGGCAAGTGGTTTTGTTTTTTCTTAACATCTGCTGGTGCTGGGGTGTTTGTCAAATTTGCGCGCGGCCTAAACGGGACATCTCATGTGTGTGAAGCCGCGCGCGTTTACTCGGCAATGGAACGGCGCATCCATCACGATGATGGATCACGTGGTATGTTGGCTTTTCCAGCGCGCCCATATGTACACCCACCGTATCATAGACGGCGGCGGCCCAGGTTCAATTGTTCCGCAATTGGTATTAGGTGTATATACAGTATGTCTTGACATTGTGACGTGACAGTGAATTCCGAACTGCGCGCAGGCTGTGTGTTTCATCTGCCCCAAAAGTTAATATTGCCAAATAATAGAAATAGGACGTCTTGATTATGTAAAATAAAATGGAAGTTGTGCCCGCCGGGACAGCGCCGAACGAGAAAAGACGAACAAGAGTTGGCGATAACTCTTATTCAAGTCTTTTTTGGATGATGAAAAATAAATTTGAAAATAAACTAGAGCGTATCGGAATTGACCGCACGCACTGCTATTTGCGACCAAATCCGATGGCTACGAAATTATGGTGTTTAGGCACAATGCGAGGGGCACGACCCCCGGGATCGAAATTTTCGAGAGCCCGCGCCGGGAATCGAAATTTAAAATACTTTTATTTCAGATAAGTAACATCAAAAGAGTACATAACATTTTCCACACTATATTTTGGTCATTTTATGGACTTGTTGTAGGGGAAACTTGTATATGCCAAATTGAAAATAAAATAGATTGAAAATAATTACCTGGAAGCAGAATTATCATAATAAAATTTAGGGTTTTTCGGAATTACCTTTGTTAAGATTAGTTTTTTTGAAAAATAAGAACACTCTTTACAAATGCAGTATACTGCGCTCCAAAAAATGCTGTTGGTTAAGGAGGTTTGGAAAAAAGGACGGAAAGTTCGACGAACGATTAATCGGATTGCTTGCGTCGTGACGTCAATGCAATTATACAGATCGACTTGCCAATTTTAAGAACATTTATAACAGTTAATAGCTTAGCACCGTAGATTCAATTGATAGAACGTCCCGCGAACATACCGTAACATGTCTAATGGCAACGAAGTTATTTCCGCAAAGGTTTATTCAAACACGCCCGCTGGTTACTTTAGTTTAAATATTCCGTTATG
>JAQGBY010002538.1:0-22584 GCA_034698785.1 Mycogona germanica | reverse complement strand
GATCTGCAGACCCTCAAACAAGAGGTGGCCGAACTGCAAACCACGCTCAAAGAGGAGAAGTGGTACTCGGAAGAGCTGAAGAAGGAAGTGAGCCGTTTAGCTACTTCCGGCACCAAAGACGGTGCCGAAGTGAGTAATTGCGCACCTCTCCCATTCCCTTTTGTAAAAAATAATAATTTGTTAGGACACATTTAAAAAAAAATTACACGACTCGTCGTAGATTTGGTTGTGAGGCTGACTTGTGGTCCCGGATTCGGTTTCTGGCGAGAGATCTCGTTTATTTAATCAAGGGATACTTTTTAAATGTGCCATTCGAATAGTGGCGATAAAGCGCCGAGTAGGTACCTGTACACACTTTCATATGATGCTATTTGCTTCAGATTTATTTTATAAAAATAAATTGTTTGGTTGGTTGATATGTTTTTCTTACCTGTATCTTTGATTCGTTATGTATCGCTGTATTTTTTAAATTCACTCTTAAGTCAACTGCTCTACAGGATTTTCTGTACCCCTCTTGGTGCTTAGGCACTCTGTGAGGGGCACATTTTCACCAGTACCCCGTGATCGAAATATTCGAGAGCCCGCGTCGGGAATCGAACACAGGACCGCCGAGCCACAGTCGGACGCAATACCGACTGGGCTTCGACGAAATTTAATTTGTACTTGTGACTTGTTTTTAATAGGAAAATTTATTATGGAAAACGCAGATAAGAGCTTTGGAAGAGAGCAAGTCGCTGTGTGAGTGTGTTACGTTTGACATTGTTTAATTACTTTTTCCTGAGTGTTGAGATGCATTTTTAATTTTTCGTTTTTTTTCAGTGTCTTCAGAAATTGTTCTTTTAAGAAAGCAGCTTGGCGAGGCTGGGGAAACCTACACATCAGTAAAAATACAGAAGGATCAAATTGAACAGAAAGCAGCTTCTCTGGTAAAAATATTCATTGGAAATATGTGCGCTGTTTCATTCCACTCATCAAATCAGTAAGAATAAATAAATCACGACATCGTTATTTATTTCCAGGCTAGCGAAAAAGTCAGTCTCCAGGCCATGTTAGACGAGGAAAAGAGTGTTAGAAAATCTGCTGAATCACAATTAAATGAATTAAAGGTTGGTTTATAAGAGATAAAAGCGTCAATTTTGTAGTATCAAAAATTAAAAGTTACTCTAACTAATTTAATGATTTTTCAATTGTGTCAGGATTCCAAGCATAAATTAGAAGTACAGTTACAACAGAGGTGCGTTTATAATAAAATCATTTAGCAATATGTAGTTAAATGCTGTTGTGCAATGAATAAATTTTATTCGTTCACACTCATTTTTTAAATATTATTTTTAATTGAAAATAAAGGCCCGAGGCGGACGATGTGCGAGTGCTACGGCAGGAGCTGGTTCAGGTGCAAACTTTGATGGACCGTATGACGCGGGATCGGGAGGCCGAGCGCGACAAGCTGGAACAAGAGAACCGGACCCTGCACACGACGATCGAGCAGCTGAAGGATCGCTTGGAACGAAAGGAGGAGGAGATGAAGCGAGCGCCGACAACCGGCGAGATAGAGAGCATCCAGCAAATGCTGACCGAGAAGGAAAGCGAAATGGAAGCGATCGTGCTCAGCTTGCAGGAAGAGCGGGACGCCAAGGGCGCTCTTATTGAAATCCAGAATCAAGTTAGTTTGTTTGTCCCTTACTATAGTAGAAATCAAAATGTCAGTGGTCGTCATGTTTTTATCATATCTGATTTAAAAAAGTCAAATACATTTGAAAACGTCTCTTAATAAAATTGTGAGTATGTTGAAGAAAAATCTTGTGTAAGAATGATTTTTATTTTAGAAAAGTTGTTTAGAAATAGTTTATCAATCATAATTGTAACAAGTCTGTATTAAAATGAATATGTTCATATATTTTATTGATTGAAAAATAGATTTAAAATATTTTTCTATGTTTCCAATTTCTTAAAACCTTTTTAATATGCTTATGCAATTGTAGTTGAAAGCAGCTTTGGACAACAAGGCCAGCGAGCTGAACCAACTGCAGACTTCTAATGGACGGTTGGAGGCAGATATCGCGTCACTAACGGAAGCAGTTCTGCAGCGAGAGCAGCTGAATGTGAATCTGGAACGAAACTTGAATGAGGTTACAGCCGAATATAATTTTAAACAGATACATATCAGGACAATATGAACGAGTTGATTCGTGCTCAAGTTAAATTTGTATTTATGTAGTGCTGACGACATTTCCAATAATTAGGTTCAAAAGTCGCTCGAGGCTAAAGAGGCCGACTTCATTTCCCAGCAAAATACCTTATCTGCGCGCTGCCAAGAATCGTCCGAAGACGTTGGTCAGAAGAGTAAACAAATAGCTGAATTGTCGATTCAAATTGAAAAAGTACGGAAAATTAATTGCAATATGATATTTTTTTAATTAAAAATGATCGAATATGTTTTTAGTTACTAATTTAGATACGCCAAAATTTGTTTCCAGCTGGCCAATGACTTGGCCGACAGAGAAAACCTGGCCAGCGAGACTGCTCAGCAGTTGTCAGGGCTCCAGTCCCAACTGGACGTCCAGTCCAATTCCTTAAATGAATTGAAGTCTCAGGCCAGGGACACCTTGTCTGAGTTGGAAAAGGAGAGGCGGTCCAAGCTGCAGAAGTAAGTTTAAGTTGCCATAATTTGTAAAGTTTCGACTAGAATAGTATGTTACTTATTTTTGTCTGGCTGAAAACTACAGACTATTCTGTATTTGTCTCAATATCCACTGTATGGATTTTCAACGCGCGTTCAACAGCATTTATAAATGTGATTTTTTTTCAGTGACGAAAGGCTGAGAGAATTGCAGCTCCAGATTTCCCAACACGCGGAGACAATCGAAAGGCTGGAAAAAGAGCGAAACAATTTGTATTTAAAAATCGAAGACGGTGAAGGCGCCAACACTGCCATTCAACAATTGCAGCAGGAAAAGGTATCGATAAAATTTCCTTTCCTGCGTTAGACAAGAAATAATCTTATTTTTATTCGAGATTATTTAATTCTTCACGTGGGTTTCCAAAAATATTTTCAGACTGAAACTTTATAAGGCAATTATTTTTCTAAATTACTTTACAGGATGTTTTGCAAGATAAATTAGTCAAGCAGCAAACCCAATCTTCCCAGCAGTCCGACACCTTGACGAATAAATGTGAAGAGCTTCACAATCGGTTACTGGAGGTATGGCGATGTTGACAATCCAGGCTGTATCCGTATTTCACTCAACCAATGATATTTTTTATTGGTAAGGAAGTTGGGATCATAATCGCAGCGTCAACAATATTTCAAATTTTAGGTCACCTCCCAATTGCAAGCTAGCATTGAGAAAGCTGACAAAATGGAAATCCACCAGCAAACTATAAACGCGGAATTGCTAACGTCCAAGGAAAAGTGTCGACGTTTGGAAGAAAGCTTGAAAAAGAAGGTGCTTAATGTTTTTCTCCCATTTCTGTTTCTTTCCAACAAAATTGGTAGCATAAATAAAAAGTGCACTTCATTTAAAAATTGGTAGCAATTTGACGAAATTCCAGTCACCTTGGAATTGGCACAGTGTCAGTTTAGCAACCAACAAATAAATATTCGTGTCAATTTTTCTCTAGTTGGAACTGTTCAAAACAAACGAAACTGCCTGGAACCAGCGAAACACAGACTACGAAAAGCAAATTGCAAGCCTCCAAGTCAATCTCGCCAGTTCCAAAAGCGAACTGGACAAATTGGCGAGTGAGTTAAGTCGGGCTACCAAAGACTTGTCTGGCGTCCGAGACGAAAAGAAAGTAATCGACGACCAATTGCAAAGTGAGATTCGCAAGAGCGAATCACTGAAAGTTCGAACAGTGAATCTGCAAGCTGATCTAGTAAAACATGTACGGATAACTTAAGCAGTTTCAAATTCTCACGAACGTTATATGCTATCTAGGGAATATTGTTACTATTGCTTTTTAAAGTAATGAATTAATATATGATTTGTTTTTCTACTTGAATCTTGTAATTTTCATTTTGTATTGTCTGGGTTGGTAGCAAAATCAGATCGCTTTGCACCAAGCAGCGTTGTCGCTCGTCGAGGATCAAGCAAAAGCCTTAACTGAAGAACTCAGCCAAGTGAGATAAACTTCAATTCATATACATTCAATATTCTTCTAATTCAGGAACTCTCCTTCTACCCTTCTCTTTACACATGTATTTTGATACCAGAATATTTGATTTATGTAATTTGTGCTTCAGCTTTTTTCATTATTTTTTAAATTTCTTTTTGTAGAAACAGTGCGATTACGTTGAACAGCTGAAGAATGTAGAAAATCTGAATGCATCGCAGCAGCAGGAAGTAAGCCATCATTTGCACTAAATTGAATGTCATGCTCTATTGCTGAGGATTGTCTTGTCTCTTTAACACCTCAAATCTTCTGTTAGATTATTCAACTGAAGGAACAAAAATTGGAACTGGAAAGCCAGTCGCGACAATCCAAAAGCGCTGTGGCTGAAACTTGTTTGGGCATGCTGTCGCAGACTGGTGACACCAAACGAATCATGGTATGAAATATATTTTATTTTCACAAATTTTGCAGTTCAGGTCACCTTTTAAATGTGAGCATTTGCACTAAAATTAGTTCTTTCCTGTTGGTCCTGTGAATAAGGCGTCAGTCTGCAGATCGCTGGGCTTCGCGACCTAGTTCTGGTCACGGTTCTATGTGTTTATCAAATCGATATTATTAATGCTTTAGTAACTTTGGGTACGACTCGTCGAAGCTCAGTCGGTAACGCGACTGACTGTGGCTCGGCAATCCCGGGCTCGATTCCCGGCGCGGGCTCTCGAAAATTTCGATCCCGGGGTACTGGTCGTGCCCCTTGCATAGTGCCTGAGCACCATGAGGGGTACGTAACGCCTGTAGTGCGGTTGACTACAGTTGAATTTTTAAAAAAACTTGCTTGTTTGATCTGTTTCAGGTGGCCACCAAGAGAGAGTGCGCTGCGTTGCAGCAACATTTGGGCGGCGAAATGAAACGTGTTCTCAACGAAGTGAGCAAGCTACAGCAGTGCCTTCTTGACGCCCAGCGCTCCTTGGGAGAGAAATCCGAATCTGAAATCCATTTAATCGCCAAGGTGATGCTGGTATTTGTTATCATGTCATGTATTGATGACGTTTTGATGACGAATAGGGCTTTCCCATGTTGACGAGTATCGTGCATTAACCTGTATTATTGTTCCGATTGTTTCACAGCTGGGGGAACTGGATAAGGCCAATGAAGTTCTGAAATCTAGTATTTCCGAGTATCAGTCCAAGGCCAAGGTCCAAGAAGAAGAAATCGAGAAACAGGTTCGGTTTTTTGTGAATGTTCTTGATTTACTTTAACGCGTTTTAAAAATCAATAATTTCAAGAAATGTTGGATTCATATAATTTAAAATCAGAAATTACAATTATGATGATATCGTTTTTGTAGAAAAAGATACAGTCAGTCTGGAAGCAGAAGTTGGACAAAAAGGAGGAATCATTTAAAGCTGCGCAGATTTCGCTAGAGGTCTGCATTGTTATTTTTATGATACTGTGGGACGATTAATAATTCATCGTTAGGGTATGTAGCAATTTTGATGTCATTTTTATTTCCAAGAATTCGAACCAAGAAACAGAAGTGCTCAAACAAAAGTGTGTAG
Source organism: Mycogona germanica (assembly GCA_034698785.1). Taxonomy (NCBI): domain Eukaryota; kingdom Metazoa; phylum Arthropoda; class Diplopoda; order Chordeumatida; family Chordeumatidae; genus Mycogona; species Mycogona germanica. The sequence continues at coordinate 16,915 of JAQGBY010002538.1, read as the reverse complement.
GTTTGGAATCGGATTTGACCAAGCTGCAGGAATCTCTTGCAATCGAAACGAACAACCTTATTGAGACCCGGACTTTGTTATTTGAGGAACAAATTAAGACTGCTGGCCTCGTGGATCAACAACATCAACTTTCCGCCGATCTTGAGGACATTCAAAAACAACAAAGTGTTTTGAAAGAGTCACTGGAAAACAGTGAACTGGTAAGGGTATCTATTTCACCTTACAAAGTCGCAGTTTAATTTGAATTAAATGGTTTTAAAAATAAAATTATTGACAAATTTTAATTGAATAAATAGAACAAGAAAAACCAGGAATTAACAGTCGCTGGCTTGAATTTGCAATTGGCTTCTGTTACCGAAAACCTCAACGATCTGAATCTCCAAAAGGTAAACCAAATATTTCTGTTGTCAATAATTAAAAAGTACTGTGCAGCAATAATCTGAGTCTAAATTTTAAAATAAATAATAAATCGCCGCCCAAATATTCGATAATAAAAGCGATGTTTGGAAGGACTGACAGTGTTACAGACATGCTGTCAATATTAGGGTGGGAAACGTTGGAAGATCGTAGGAGGGAGATCAGTTTAAAGTTGCTCATATCGGGGAAATTATGTGCCCAGCTCCTAACAGAAACAGAAGTAGAAGAAGGGGCCACACTAAAACGGTAAACGAGCTTCAATATACATCTGCGTCATATTTTAATTCCTATTTCCCTAGAGTGTGGAATGACCTGCCAACTGGTCTTTTGACGCCCTCTTGGGGGCTGCTTGCGGGTAAAATTTGTAATTGTAATAATAATGTTGGTGTCACTGCTGATTTCTTTGTTTCTTCTTATTTTTTTTTCTGTATCAGTCGTCCATTGAAACGGAACTTTTCGAAACCCTGAAGAGCCTGTCGAACTGCGAAGAAAAGATAGCCAATCTCGAGTCCGGTTTGGTCGAACAGAAAAACCAGTTCAACCTTCAACAAGATCACGACAAAAAGGTTTGATCAAAACTAAATTTGTATGTTGTTAAAAAAACATATCTTAAGGTTTTTTGCCGGAGGTTTGAATGCTCTATTTAAACATTAGTCCGCTAACAGACAACTGTTTCATTTCCCTTTTAACCCAATTTATTTGTCATTTTATAGAAAATAGTCGAACTTCATGAGGCCAAAGAGCATTTAATCGCTCAGAAAGTGGAAATGCAAAATTGTCTTAGCGCCGTAGAGAACCAATTAAAACAAGTAAGAAAGTCTATTTTTTTTAAAATACCTGCTACCATTTATTGTTGATTTTAATTTTAAAAAATGTTTTGGTTTCTAGGAATCAACTAGTCACGAAAATGCTCTGGAAACTGCGAAACAGGAGGCAGAATCTCAGCAGCACAAGATGGAAGAATACGCTAGTCAAATTGTGAGACACGATATTTTTTGTCTTGCCCAAGTCACCGTCCGTCAAATTTCGTCATAACACTTCTTTATTTTTTCCCAGTCTTCGCTCAAGGCTTCCAAGGCGAGCATCGAACAGGTCGCCGAGCAGCAGATGGCTCGCTACCAAGTGGAGATGAGCACCGTGTTAGAGAACCTGACCACTTTCAAAGACGATCTGATTGGGCACCAAGAGAAACTGGGCAAGCTACAAACCAGAAACGACGAACTCACTGGCGAAAAACTAGGTACATTTCTTGAATCCAGATATTCTATGCGAATCTTTTGACCGGAAACATTATTTCTTTGGGAAAACCACCTTCAAAAGTTTTGCTTTCTATAGCTATTTCTGCCCCCGATTGAGTCATATTCATTCACGATTTTAATTGTTATTTTATTGGACTTTTACTGTTTAGAATTGGAAGCCAAATTAGAGAATGCCTTGGACGAGCGACGAGCCCTTTTGGAAAGGTTAGTTATTATTTTTTATTTTATTATTATTTTATTGCCAATTATTCAATAATTTTTCTGTTAAATCGTAAGGTATTCAACAGTAAATTAATTTCTGTATGCGTTGAACAGGTGTTTGAGCAGTGAATCTGAATGGGATAAGCTAAAGACCTTGTCAGTCGAGCTGCGACGAAAATTGGACGATGCCCTGTCGGCGCTGCATGAGTTGGGACGGGAGAATCAAACGCTACAAGTAGGGTCTACCTGGAATTTTTAAGTTCAGCTTGTCCCGATTGGTGTGTTGTCAAAACTGAGTCTCCTATCGGCGCTCCCGAAATGTGGGGTAATCCTGTCTGATCTTAAAATGGCGTGTAAAAGAACACATGTGATGCCACCGTGCGACCTTCTGGTCTTCATAGTCATGTTATCAAAAAATGTATCTTTTAATTGTGAATGGGCAAATCAATCACGTCACTCAAATATCTCGTTTTTCCAGATGGAGACCACTAAACTGACCAGTAGGAAATGGGCCAGCGATGATGAGGCGCACAACTGCTTGTCCTGTCAGAAGCTGTTCTCGGTAACTGTACGGAAGGTAGGCCATACGCACCCCGTTTTTATCGCTTTACCAACCGCGGTCGTTGGGCTGTAATTTGAACGATTGTGTCTTGATGTTCTGGTGGTTCTGATTCGAATGAAAATTAATCGATAAAGAATAAACAAATGTTCACCCGGTTGTTGTGTCGGATGCGCTTTGACTTGTGGCTGATTAGTGGTGCGAGACGATAAACATTTTTACTGTTTGTCTCCACTCCACCAATATTTAGTTTAAACAAATTGCTAAAAGGTCGCTTAAAATGTTGTCATTTTGGTTCTTTTCCAGCATCATTGTCGAAACTGTGGCAATATTTATTGCAACGAATGTTCGGCGCGTAGTGCCACTGTCGCAGCGTCCAAAAAACCAGTCCGAGTATGTGATAGCTGCTTCAATGAACTAACTAACAAATAAAACTTAGTGTAACTTCGATTTTCTAAAAACTAAATCTGCGAAATCAATTATCTGATATTATCCGTGCTTAATTAACAATTGTACATTTGCTAACCTGGTTTCTTTTTAAAAATTTACTGCTCTTGACAACTAGAGGTATTTTTAAATAAAACACTTCCGATTGTTATTTCCGGTTTAGATTTATTGTTATTTTTTATTACATTTTTATATGACATGCCTACAGTTATATATATTTGCCCGAATCCAGTTATGTAAAACCTAGAAATAAAACGTGTTTATATAAGAATATTGGTTTGATTGCAATTATAGTATCACCCAACGTTTTGGTTGCCTTATTTTTTGAGGCCGAAAGTTGTCTCGTGCGGAATGTGTTTGCATTTAATTTCAAGGTGAAGGTGGCAAAGCGAGACAGTAACAAGCCCTTTTGGGTTCCTATTTTCCACCTAATCCTTCTGAAATTCAAAAGATCATCCATCCCCACTCACTTGATTATTTTATGGTTAACTCATGTTGGCAGTTAAGAAGTAATCGGTTCGATGCGGTTATTATGTAATCTGTTTGGAAGATTCGATTACCTTGTAGATTATATGACATGTGCTGTCATTGGAGCGGCCGTGGAACTGACAAGCATCCCCACTTATTGGTAATTATAGCGATCCTAGCGGATTTGATCGCGACTGAAGATATTTTAAAAAACTATTTTTCTTGGCAAACATCCAGCGCGAATCTAGTACACCGGACATCCGCTAGGATCCCATTCCACGAGTGGAAACGCTTGTCAATGCTTCCGAGTTTTGCCTGCGTTTTTGGCCATAGGTGATCGTAGAAACTAGAAAGTACTGCACTGAATCTGAAATAGTGATTTATTGGTTCCTTTGGTAAGTGTGGTTGTGTCAATCGTGGAAAATTGAAAGAAAGAATGGCACAAGTCTACCGTGGGTAAACCAGCAAAAAATGGCTCAGAAGTGAATTTTCCGGAGCTTTAAAATCAGCAGCTAGACTAGCCCTGCTTGAGCGTAAGCCACCCTCCGGAGGTCCCTCGTTTTGCGTGCTCTATATAATTTTGAGTTTAAGCCATCCCCGCCACAAAAATAAACTTGTGTTAAACGGTAACAACTATCTTATTAATTAGGTGCGAGAATAGTGAAATCTAAACCGCTTGAATCGGTCACATGGGAATCGTCTCCACCTGCTAGAATAACTATATTTTTGCTAATTCTAAGCAAATTAGTGTTCCATTTACCCGTGTAGGGGTTCCGTAGACGCCAGCGCCATCTAGTGTGGGTTCAGTCCATTCCAGTGGCGTTATTCCAGTTCAAAATTATCTGGAATTACCACGAACTCCGACTCTACAGCCTCCGGTAGAATGGAGAATGCTGGCCAGACTCTACCATTATGCGATTGGAATAACACGTACGTTATCTGAGGTAATTATTATTCGTCATTTACATAATAAGCAACACACCGGCGTTATTCACTGTAATTCGGCGAATTTAAAACCGAATTACAATAATTCGATGATTCCCTAGAGTGTGTACTGTGGAATGGCCTGACAAAGCCTCAAATCCAGAGCCTTTTAAAATAAATCCATTTCTGTCCCCAACTGGTCCAATAGGCCCCTCATCCATATTCGATGAACAGACATACTATTTTGGCTTCTTCAGTTGCAAATCAACTAGAGTTTAATAATGTCCTTTCAATTTTCCAGATGATAGGTAAACTAGGACACGACATGAAGTTGCCCAGTTTTACTTGTTCGAACCATTTCATTTACACAAATGGTGTTTTCTTTTTTTTTATACAGGAGATTTTTTTCTCGGCTTATTAAATCAAGTAAGTCACTGTTGGTGGCGTGCACATCGGGTTACTGTGAATGGGAATCCTGACGATCTTGCAGAAACACGACGATGCAATCTTCAGATGCTTTCCCAGCCACTCCCGTGTCCAACAGTCCGCATGTCGGGTCGCCCATCCCGTCGGTGGTTGGAGGCACCATCACAGGAAGAAACATATTTGTTAACCCGCGGTTTATTGGCCAGGCACACAGCAGTGGCGTCAACTTTAGTTATCCCCCACCCACTGCCCCGAACAGGAGTGGATGGTCAGGGTCCACTACCCCTGTAGGCCTACCGCCAACCTGGCCACCTATGCAGAGAGGTGCGGTTCCCAACTCGACATCTCAGGTCCCCAACCAAGGACCTCCATCATTTGTGCATCCGCCACCAACTTCCAGAGGACCATGGCATCCACCGATCCACATGCCACCACCGTGCAGTTTGCCGCCACCGAGGGGACCGCCTCCCTACAGCTCCATACCACCACAAGGATTTGCACCTGGTGGTCCTTTGCCATCATCATGCAACCCGATTCCCCCTTGTGGGCTTCCAATGTTTGGTTCAATGCCACCATCTCCTCATTGTGGACCTTTACCCTTCACCTCCTTGCCACCTTGTGGACCCCCACCATTTGTTCCTCATGGGCCACCCCCATCCTGCCAGCAGCCACTTGGAACATTGCCGTCTTGGCCTGATAGTCGTCATTCAGGCAATCCAGTTTCGTTTCCGTCCTCCAGTGGCACCAATTCAAACGCTAGCACATCATTGACGAGGAGCTCGTCCGCCAATCATTGGCAAAATTCCCGTGCTTCTGGCTCAAGTTGGGACTCTGACAGAGATAAATTGTTTCCTCAACAGGCGTCAAACACATCTGGTGGTCGGATGCCACCGAACGATCGATGGTTTTCTGGGCCACGTCCACAGGGTGCCACGTTTGACTTGCAAGATCGAGGTTCTCCTGACAATTCTAGATCAAGAGAACGTAGGAATCATCAATATCGAGTAGCCGATAGTAGAAGGACTGACCATAAATTTGGTGCAAGTGATATCCGAAGTAAAAGCAGAGATAATAAATCAAGTCGAGAGCCTTCAAGAAGTCACCTACATGGTGGTCGCTTGGTAACTGACATCAAGAAGGAAAAGTTAAGTTCAGATAACCTGAGAGAAATGAGTAGGAATGTGAATTACAAACGTAAGCACTTGGAGTCTGACCTTCATAGAAAAGATCGCGAGAGCTGTGGTCGTGGCCGCCAGGACATTGGTTCCAGTAAAAAATTGTGCGATGCTAGATCAGTGAGGGATCGCAGGGATTCAGCTTCTTTGAGGATCCACAATTCAAAAAATGTGGTCATTAAGAAAGAGAGTGAACCAACTGACGAATCTAAAACAAGTCATAGGGATGATCCAAAGGTGTCCCAAACCGAGCCAAAGAAAAATAAATTGGTTGATTTGCCCACTGGAATTGAACGACCGGATGGTTCACAGAAAGACCGTGACAGTACCAGCGGGAATAAGTTTAAATCCACCGACCAGCAGCCTGTTGAGTTCACCGGTGGAAGTGATGTAAAAAAAGAATTTATAAAATCTTACAAGAGTGGTGAACCTGGAGTGCCAAGTGAAGGGAGCAATCAACAAAATAAATCAAAGATTAGTAGCAAAGATAAAGGGAAAGAGACATTGAACTGTGAGGAGTCCAAACGTGATAGAGAGCACAGAGAAATTCAGAGAGATGATCAGCTTAGTTCCAACCGTCGATCTTCCTCACGCAATGATTCAAAGTCACGTTGCTCTCATTCCAAAGATGATGGGCGTACCAGTTCTAGAACCGAGAGTGGCTACCACTCCAGATCCAGCAGACGAAGCACCACACATTCTTCGGGCAGTCGCCATGGGTCTGTATACTCACCCCCTCCACCAAGTCGGGAAGGGTCAGATCGGAACCGTCTCTCACGTAGTCGCACCACACAGGACCGGGAGCCTTCCTGCACCAGAAGCAAAGGCCTTGACCGGTATGGCCGTAAAATACAGATCCCTTCTGACCGGTTGTTGGGATCGTTTCGCCACCCTCCACAGCCACGCCATCACAGCCCCAATCGTACAGGAAAGGATGCCGGATCGTCTGGTGAGGAAGACTGCGAGACCCGCACCCTGCGAGAATTTCTCACCACCCAGTCAGTCAAACTGGGCGAGAAAACCCTGAATGCTTGCCTCAATTTTGACACCCAGAAACCTCATGACCAGGCTGAATCTGAAGATTCTGTGGTGGAGGATCCTGAGGAGAAGACACTCTGGCTGCGCTGCTCCCCGGCTGACCTTTACTATGAACGAAGTCCCACTGCGCCTGAGACAGTGGTGGGTACTGCCAAATTGGCGGCACTACTTGACAGGTTCAAAGTGGAGCTGGTCGATCGGGCCGCCACTGTGCGCAGCACCCAACCACTTTACCAGGCACCCCCACGCAAGGAGAAGAAGTATCCACTGGCCACTGCCATCGCTCATCCCAGTGACAGCGAGGACATGTCAGAGGTGGAGTCCAGTGACGATGACACCACTGAGAAGGAGATGGAGCGCAAGAGGCTCCACCCGGACCGGCTGCACAATGAGCTGTGGTTCAATGAGCCGGGTGAGATGAACGACGGTCCTTCCTGCCGCTGCTCAGCGAGGGCACGCAGCTGCGGCATCCGTCATGGCATCTATCCAGGCGAGGAGGCGCTGCAGTCGTGCAACCCCAATTCCAACAATGCCGATCGTCTGTTTCACTACCGTGTCACCATGTCACCTCACATAAACTTTCTGACCAAGCTGCCCACCATTATCTCACATGATGGTCACGAGTTCATCTTCGAAGGGTTCTCCCTCTTCTCACACTACCGGCTTGCCAAGTTGCCCACCTGTAAGGTGATCCGCTTCAACATAGAATACACCATCCACTACCTGGAAGAAAAATTTCCAGAACATTTCACCATCCGCGAATTGGAACTGTTCTACGATTATCTGTACCGTGAGATCCTCGAACTTGTCGATTTGAACCTGAAGGCATATGGCGACACGGATGGCTGCAAGCGTTTCCACTTTCTGCCACGCTTTGTACGCACATTAGAGCATAATGGCAAGGAGGTGCTGTCCATGAATGAAGTGCTTGCCTACTTGCTGGACAGCTCACGGCAACTTCTCACTGATCAAGACATCCCCGAATTGATGAAGATGAAGCAGTACGAGTGGCAGAATTACGCTGACCAAGTCAAGGGTCAGATAGTCACTTTTCCGGGTAAGCGTCCATGCTCACTGCGGGTGGACCAATTGGACAGGGATCTGGCATCCAGCGAGGACAACATTTATCCTGAGATCATCCACTTTGGGATCCGGCCTCTGCAACTGAGCTATGCAGGTAACCCCACCTACCGGAAGTCGTGGCACGAGTACGTCAAATTCCGCCATCTACTCGCCAACAAGCCCAAGGTGACCGCCATGGACCGGCACAAGCTCATGCAACGCGAGACCGAACTACAGGACATGCGCACCAAGACGGCGCTCAAGCGTGATGTCACTGTGGTGATCGGCAGTCGTGGATTCTTCCGCACCGGCATCATGTGTGATATGACGCAGCATGCCTTGCTGCTGCCCGTGCTGGTCAGCCATTTGCGCTTTCACAAGTCCATGGATGTGTTGGAGGATATCATTGATTACCGTTTTGTCAACCGCCACCTTCTACAGCTGGCCATGACTCACCCATCATTTCGTGAGAACTTTGGCACCAATCCCGATCATGCCCGCAACTCTCTCACCAACTGCGGCATCCGGCAACCAGTTTATGGCGACCGACGCATCCACTACGTCAACACGCGCAAACGCGGGATCAACACACTCATCACCATCATGGCCAAGTTCGGCAAGGATCTGGAGTCCTACTCTAACATCAAACACAACGAGCGGTTGGAGTTTCTGGGTGACGCAGTGGTCGAATTTCATAGCAGCATCCACCTCTATCACCTGTTTCCCGAGCTGGAGGAGGGTGGGCTGGCCACCTACCGGGCAGCCATCGTACAGAACCAGCACTTGGCCGTGCTCGCCAAGCGGCTGCAGTTGGAGCGGTTCATGCTGTACGCTCATGGCTCAGACCTGTGCCACGATCTGGAGCTGCGTCATGCCATGGCCAACTGTTTCGAGGCCGTGATGGGTGCGCTCTTCATCGATGCCGGTGTCGATGTGGTTGATCGCATCTTCTCCAAGACGCTGTTTCCCGATCCGGTGCTGCATGACGTTTGGGTCAACTACGCCGCCCATCCGCTGCAGGAGCAGGAGCCCAACGGCGACCGACAGTGGGTCGAATCTGTTCCTCTCTTGAAGGTATTTATGATCTACACGTACTGTAGGAGAACTGTTTCATTTGTTAATAGAATGTGGTGCTCATTATTCGTTTCCAAATTATTTATTTTGCAGAAACTTCGCCAGTTTGAACTCGACATTGGTATTGACTTCACTCACATCCGTCTCCTGGCCAGGGCCTTCACACATCGGAGTGTAGGCTTTAACAATCTCACTCTGGGCTCGAACCAGCGCATGGAATTTCTGGGTGACACCATTCTGCAGCTCATCGCCTCCGAATATCTATATAGACATTTCCCCGAGCACCACGAAGGCCACCTGTCTGTACGTGCCAATCTTATTTCCGTAATTAGTAACATTATTCAAACGTAAAAAAAAATAATTTTCAATTTTTACTTTTAGCTCCTCAGAAGTTCTCTCGTGAACAATCGCACTCAGGCCGTGGTCTGCGATGACCTTGGCATGGTCGAATACGTTATTTACGCCTATTCGAACCCTGTACTGAAAATCAAGGATAAAGCTGATCTGCTTGAAGGTGAGTCCACGTGGTGGAAATTGCCTGAGTTACCTAGAATTTGTCCAAAGAAAAAGAAAAAAGCCTTGACATTTAAAAATGGTTTATTTTTCTTCAGCATTTGTCGGAGCTTTGTTTGTGGACAAGGGATTAGATTCCTGCAAAACGTTCTGCCACGTCTGCTTCTTCCCAAGGCTCAGGGTATGTTTGCATCAATTTAATGATATGGATGGGTTAGACAGTTTCGACTTAGGTAAATTTTGCAACCTACTTTTGTAATAATTTTCTTGCAGATGTTTATTATGAATCAAGATTGGAACGATCCGAAATCCAAACTGCAGCAGTGCTGCCTGACACTAAGGACCATGGAGGGAGGAGAACCGGATATCCCCATTTACAAGTGAGCCACTTCTCAAATAGCAGTCCCTCATTATTCAGAATCCAGTCATCTGTTTCCAAAATCATATTCAAAATTTTGTTATCCTCATTTTTCTCTTTATTTTGTGTCCAGAGTTATCGAGTGTAAGGGTCCGACTAACACCAGAGTCTTCACTGTGGCTGTTTACTTTCGTGGACAACGTCTTGCCAAAGGAACTGGTCACAGGTTCGTCAATTTGTAATTTTGTTTTAAAAAGGACGTGTGGTATGAATTCGTTTGTGATGTTTAATTATTTTAGAATATAAAGTCAAGTTTCCTTCTTTTCCCCTTGAAACGTCATTGAGAGTTTTGAAACTTAGTAAAGCAACCTGCTGAGTAATTTATTAATTGATTTTTAATGGTTTCAGTATTCAACGAGCTGAAATGGCAGCGGCAAAAAAGGCGCTCGAGTCTCACGAAGGTCAGTGCGATTGTGGCAGCTCCGTATTTCAATATTTTGTAATATCCATCAAATTCCAGTTGGTTGAACGGCAGAGCTTGTGATTTCGACGGCCCCGGGATCGATTCCTAGTGCGTGTTAAGAAAGTAATAATATTTAAATTTTGTTTCCTATTTCAGCTAAAACCTGGCCACAGTTGAAGTTTCAGCGCAAGGTGATCCAGAAGAGCATCCACATGGATAAAATCATGCAAGCCGCCAACCAAATGAAAGCGAAAGAGGAAGAAGCTGCCAGCAGCGGACCAACCGATGAGAATAAAATCAGTCTGTGGGTCGATCAATAGTTTGTCCGGCGAAGGTTGACATTTGTGGCCAGACTTGTGTTTCGGTACTCGATTTATATGTAACTTCGGGATCCTGCATGACAGTGATGCATTTTAAAATTAATTTGAAAAATGACGTTCTATTGTTCGAGAAACTTTTCTTATCATTTTGGCTAATCACTAAAATTTGAATTGAATTGAGTTAGAAATTGCCGGGATTCGAACACAGCTTATTCGATCGCAATAGATGTTCGAATCCTGGCAACTGTGTGAAACAATATTTTTCTTCAGTTATCAAATTCTAACCAGAGTGATTCAAAATTTGATTTCAAAATTGAGTCTCGGACTCATAGCAACATCAAACATACAATGGCGTAAGGTGTACAACTAAATTCCATTAAAAAAAAATTGTCGTTTGTTGGGTTTTTATTTTATTTTATTTTTGCAAAATCTGATAATTTGGTGTTTTTTGTCTCTTGCTGGTGAGAACAATTGTATACTAGCAATTCCTATTGGCAAATGAAAATAATTTATTAATTTTTTCTCTTTGCGATTGAATGATGAATAAATTCTAAAAAAAAACCAATTGTTTGTGAAATATTTCATTGATTTTTCATCGTTTACGAAAAGGCAGATTTTGCCCCATATCTCAATTACAATTGAAATTTCCGAAGCATGCTTATCGTGTGACTAGGGTTTCGAATACTATCGGCTACAAAATTATCGAGAATTGCAAAAATTATTCGATACCTTTCAACATCGATTAATATCGCGCGGCTAGTGAGAGTTTTTTGCAGTGCGAGACTTCGAGTTTTCAGTCTTTTTCACCTTTAAGCAGGAATGACGGAACAGCAACGTGCCAGCCCAATCAAGAATTTCATTTCTGGAGGATGCGGCGGTATCTGTTTGGTGGCTGCCGGCCATCCATTGGATACGATAAAGGCAAGAAAACTTCACTCCTTAGGCGGTCCTAAACCCATTAGCCCATAGGCCGAACAGGGCCAGGCTGCATAAGCCGATATCTAATGTTGAATTGTAATTGTAATAATTATTATGCTTGGACATTCTCAATCAAAATTTTATGAAAAATCGGTATTAGCTTGTTTTTGTGGGCCATTTCATATCTATTCTAGTTAAAAGTTCTGCATTCTGATAGGCATTTTTAATGATGTGTCGGCAGGCATGGAGTCAAGTGAGGGCCTGGCTTCCAGCGTGTGATCAGAATTCTTATGGCTGCGTTCATCTTTTTACTAGGAAATAGTTCCTACACCAAGGGAAAGCGATTTTCGAGTTTATAAACGTGTACATCACGTTTTGTATCTGATTTGGTGTGAACGGAAGACCACGGCGCTTTTGCTAACGGACTTGAGTCCACGGATTACCAAAGTCCATGATGAGGCATGTTCAGAGACATAAATTGCTTTGCAGGTTATCATTTTCACGAAATTGCTCGTATATTTTGAAAGTCAGTCAAAATGCAATTATAAAATTAGAATTAATTAGGATGAGTTGGAACCGACAGACGTTAGATGTCCATTAAAACTTTCTAAAACTAACAAAATGTAAAGTGCTGTTTTCACTGCGGTTTGAAATGTTTGTGGAAAACTCGTTATTCATCTTGGAATTTTTAAAAAATAATTATTCGTCTGGTTCTCTGCCCGAATTATGTATCCAACCGGTTACCACCAACCAGAACATAATTTGCCAAATTCAAGCTTCCAAATCCGCCTAGCACTTTTTGATTCTAACAACCAGCTGAATTAACTGTCAGCTTCTGAAAAGTGATGATTTTAATTAATGGTTAACCTGTTTCTTAAATAATTACTAATCTGCCACCCTCGACATGGCAGACTTCTAATTTAATCAGTCGTAACTTCTAATTTTTGTAACAGGAAAACAGAATGATTTTTACACAATTAACTATCTCCACTTTTAACTACCGCTTCCGGTCGACCAGGTCAGCAGATTCGGTTAATTAAGGAAAATGTCCGTCACTTTCACCATTTAACTGTTAAGCTCTCTCTCTCTCTCGACTCAGAAACTTAATTGAATAATAATTAGCAGTTCGGGATCTAGTGTAGAAAATGTCGCTGGCATCAATGCTAGCACGTGATTGGCGTTCGAATGTTCAGCGCCATTTTGGTCAAGTTGGAAAGACGCCATATTGGAATTTTCCTTTTCAATGACAAAGTTCAAAACTTCAACGTCTGATATCTCGAGAAATACGCAAAATCAAGACCTGAAATAACTTGCGCTCGACTACAAATTTACGGAACTATCTACAGCTCAAATTCTATTCAATTTCGTTAAGCCGTTCGTAAGTAACACCAGCAGAACGGACAGTTAATTAAAATCGTGAAGCATGAACTTCGGGACAGACCGAACGAAAATCTTTTTCAGTAGTTAATTAAAAGATTATTAAAAAAGAAAGGGCAAACTTTCAGGATTATTAATATAGAAGATTATTTATTCGGTGACCTCCAAAAGTTCCTCCAATTGTCTCCTAAGGGACGCGTCTCTCGAGGAACGTGGAGCCCATCGTTATTATGCCAATCAAAAAGTCAAGTCGAGCTGAGAATTTCGGCAGAGGTTATCGACACACAATGCAACGTCAGCGAATAGTTTTGACACCAGATGGCGTCCCCCCGCCCCGAAGTCATGTCTGCCTTAATTTACGACCCCAGTAAATCGCGACGTTAATGTGCAAATACTAGATAATGGGGGTTTGGGTCGAATCAAGTGCTCCCGATTTGGCCGGCCCATTGTACTCTCATTGGCCCACAAACCTAAAAGAATTTTTGATAATTTTATCGCAGCAACGGCAGGCGTCGTCACATGGACGAGTTAAATTGGTAAACCATGACGTCCTGCACTTGACTAGTAACTGGAGGAAAAATTAAAAACACGTCTGACCTATTCAACCTCTGATGATCCATCCGCTAATGATGTCGAGATTTCACTTGAAATTTTGTTACCGATGTTCTGCACTGTTTTATTATATTTTTGAGAAATGTAATCTGAAAATTAAAACCACTGTTAAATCTACTCGAAGTTGCACTTTGGAGCTTTCATCACATATAATAAAACAAGAGTTTGACCGGTGCATCATGTGATTGCCTCGCCACACGGGGCAGCAACGTGTCATTACTTTTGTAATAAATTGCTAAACTCCTCCATTTTCTTTTAGGTGAGGCTGCAAACAATGCCTAAGGTGCTGCCCGGGCAGGAACAGTTGTACAAGGGCACGTTGGATTGCGCCAAAAAGACCATTGCCAAGGAAGTAAGTTTCTTTTTGAATATTATAATTGGAATCTTGTTTTATTGAATCGCGTCGATCAAAATAAATTGTGTTACAGCATGTCGAATAAATTTCGTGTTGTTCGATCGCTGGCATCACTGGTTGCACGTGATTGGCGCACGTGAGAGCGATGACAGCGCCATTTTGATGATGTGGAGTTTTCCAAATAAATAATGGCAATGCTTAAAACTTCAACGGTTCATATCTCAAGAAATACGCAACATCTAGATATGAAATAACTTGCACTCGACTACAAATTTGCGGAACTATCTACTGCTAAAGATTTATTCAATTTCGTTAAGCCGTTCGAAAGTAAACGCCGGATTTTAAAGAGAAATATTTAAAAAAGAAAGGGCAAGCTTTATTATATAAAAGATTATTTATTCGGTGAAATTCCAACTATTCCTCCAATTGTCTCCTAATTCGATTAACTTCAAGTCTCAGAAATTCAAGTTTTCTAAATAGAAAACTTGAGTATTCGAGGCAACACATTTAAAACTAAATTTAAATAAAATTTGAAATCTCTGCTCTTCCTTGTCAGGGTGTGCTGGGTCTGTACCGAGGTATGGCCGCCCCGTTGATTGGCGTCACGCCCATGTTCTCCATTTGCTTCATGGGATTCGGCGTCGGTAAGAAGATCCAGCAGACGTCTCCCGACCAGGAACTGACGTAAGTCCACTTACTTCTCTTCCTCCTCGCAGGCATCATGAACGCTCAAAAAGTGCGAGCGAGATTCACGCCGAATATTTGTGCCGAAAATAAAAGATAAAAGAGATAACCAGATATCTAAATTAACCCAGCATGTTGCTCAATACATTTTTATAATTGAAGTCCATTAGAAAAGGATGTTTTTTTGCGAGTGTGTCCTGCAACCGCGCTGCGTTGGCAATTAGGTGCGACTTTTATCTTGTCCGTCCGGTCGATTGCACTTGTTTATGTTGGGTAGTGGTCAGCATTTGGGAAACGACGGTCAAGTTAACAGCGTGTTCTCCTGAGACCAACGGTGAGGTTGGATTAACTACAGGTACACTTATCAATCGTGATAACCATGATGTGAAAAGATGTACACTGAGTGGAACGGAAGTCTTAAGTAATTGCAAGAATTTTCATAAATAAAACCACCAAGAAATCTAGAATTAGCACACGCTAACGTTGACACCTCTAAAACTCAATTGCACAGTGGGAATAATTTGTGAACTGAAGTTTTTCGAAAGATCTTCTGTTTTGTATTGAAGAGTCTCAGGAGGGTCGTGCGAATCAGGCGGAGACATTTCTACAGCGTCTCCAAACCTGATCGTCAAAACGAATCAGCCGATGATAGGGATCCGATCACAAATCTTTTTCGGCTCCCGGTCACTCTCTGCTTGTCCATTCGAGAGCCAGTTTATTCGATTCACTGCCGCGCTGACGACGATGACGTCAAGGCTTTTCTTCTCAGGTCGGACGAATCTATTATCTTTTTCGTTCGAGGGCGAATTGATGTTCGTGGTGTCGAACGATCGAGTCGGGTGTCGCATTCCGCAACAGAATTTTTAATTTTTCGCCTCCTAAATTCTATTTGTGGCGCTGCAAATTCGTTTTAAAATAAAACTTGTGATTTGTGCCACCCTCTGCCAAATGGTCGCGCAAGTTGACCGTACTGAATTTGAGTTTGCCGAGCAGAGTGCTCTCAGATGGATTCCGAAATCGTGCGAAGATCATCGTCAAGGTTAATGTGGACCACCTAGTTTTCAACCCCCCCTGCCCTGGGAAAAATTGTGTCCGCATTCGAGTCACAAGTGTCAAAAACACCGGCTTATCGCGTTTTATGCGTATCGTAAATATAATTATGTAATCTGACTCTTGACCGATGAGTGGGAGAAAAAATAAGAGCGTAATTGCGCTTGAGGGGACCGCTCAAATTTCCACTTTTACTAGTGCTACTGGATTAGGCTCAAGCGTGGTCGCATATTTGGAGACTGAATGATTAAACGGATTGTGGAGTCATGTAATTGGATTGATGCGCGAATTGGCCTAATTTGAACTAACAATTTTCGGTGAAAGATCAAAAACGGCATTCGGTTGGTTGGATTGACTTTGTGGTCCGATCCCGGGTTCGATTCCTGGCACGAGTTCTCGCCTATTCGGGGTCGATGTCACGCACGGGATAGGCCAATACCGAATTTAGGATACATTGAGCTAGTACACTGTGTTCTCTTCTGTTTTAAGAGTTCGAATGCCTAGAGCAGGTGTGTGGGAAGGAGGAGGTGATTTTTGACGAGTGCTAATCTGTAGATCGAAAATTGTTTTGTAATTTCTGTCGTATGTATCCCTGCGAGATATTTTGGTGACACTTGTTATCAGTTTTCGTTTACATTTGTTTCTGGCAATCACGCATTTTTTAATTTTCTTATACCGGTTTTGTTGCATTTTTTATTGGAACGATGAGCAGATAAATTTGACAACTTTATGGGATAGGAATATTATATATCTGGTTTGGATAGTAGCAGGATACATTCAACGATCTGTCAAACAATAAACCGGTATTTGTGAGAAAACGTTTATACACTGCTGTTCTAGCTATGACAAACACCAGGTGGCGCGCCAAGCTTCAGTAGAGTCGCAAACTTTTCTCACAAACTCGCTTTACTTTGTTTACATTTTTACTTAGACATTTTAATGTTTTTTTCTCGAAGACTTTAAAGTCATGCTTGTAGTCTTTCGAAGCAATATGTTTTTTCCCCAAGGACATTGCAATGACGTTTTCAAGGTTTCCTCAATATGTTTTTTTTATATTTAAAAATTTGGATTTTCGATCGTTTGACAATTACTATGTTAAATTGAAAATTAATTATTTTAAAAATATCTATTTGATTATTTTATGTTTTTTAATATTGTTATTTTATTTTATTTTTATATTGAAAATACTATTCCGGTAATAGTATGTGGTATGGT
>JAQGBY010002537.1:0-22587 GCA_034698785.1 Mycogona germanica | reverse complement strand
CCCGTCCCGTCTCTATCCCGTGTTTGTTCTCATTTTCTTAAACATTTCATTGTCGATTTGGTTATTCTAAGGCGCTGTTTGTGCACACTAGCTGCAAGATGCGCTACGTCATCGCAATCCCCATTCACCCCACCCAGGAGCGCGAGGAGAGCTAATGAAA
Source organism: Mycogona germanica (assembly GCA_034698785.1). Taxonomy (NCBI): domain Eukaryota; kingdom Metazoa; phylum Arthropoda; class Diplopoda; order Chordeumatida; family Chordeumatidae; genus Mycogona; species Mycogona germanica. Next base: position 22,427 of record JAQGBY010002537.1, on the reverse strand, counting down.
AGTAATCATAATTGAAGTCAACCAACCAATTAATTGATTCTCTGGAACGTCTTATGCACAGAGGTCATGCACAAGAAAAGCTTCTACTCGTATATACACTACTACCACATATGCAAATTGAATCGAGTCACTTCATTTAATCAACAGCAGCGTGCTTGAACCCAATGTCAATCAACCTATGACACTCTCGTGACAACAGATTGGGCAAATGTCAGTGGAAACTATGAAAATTCCGGCAAATCAAATGAAATCATCACCACCACATCTACTTCCAATAAATAGGCAAAAACCACTGGCGCCAAAATGCGCACAACTAATTGAACCGAAAAATCAAAGGTTAAGAAACTATAATTTCTAGAAACGTGCTTCCGATCATGCACGAATCCTTCTACTTGAGAATATCGATTCCAAAGTCAAGCGCGTGGAGGCCGTCTCAATTAAACAGGTCGCGCAACGGCGACCCTCGCGGTTGGTGAGCAAAAATTACGATTTTGCGACGAACCAAAATCACCCATATTTAAAGTAATGATGGCTTCGCGCGGCAAAAGCTGCAGCATTTCGTTGCAACGAACAGGCCGTTCCAATAATCGTGTTCGATTGATGACGTAGCAAAAGTCAAAGGACCTTGCGTATTATGTTATCGGTCCAAAGTGGTTGAGATTACAAACCAACCGATCGCGTTGCGAGATTCCGTGCAAATAAAAAGAAAAACAATCTTGTAAACAGCTGATTTCGGGTTGAGAAAAAAAATCATCCAGCTAACGGATATTGGACCGGCACACATGAAACGTGTCAAACACACAAAAAAAAACAACAATGAATTGACAATGGTCCAATTTTGCAAAGTTGTTTACGAGGTTTTCCGAATTCGGATCACGTTTCGGAATTCGATGACGTCGTCGTGGTGCGTTCTGCGAGTGCCAAAAAATTCGGGCTTGAGATTTGAACGCGGGTATCAATCATGTATCCAATTTCTCCGCGCTAAACGTCAACTGTCAAATCGAGAGATGGAGGAGGGGCGGTGAGCTCGCGATGCAGTCGCTCGTTTAAATACTGTACAAATTAACATAAACCAATAAATACTCGCTGCCACGTTCGTCCATATACACACACGTCATTCGATGGCCGCGAAGTTGTCATTTACAAATTATTGTTTTCATCGGGTGCAACTTTCGATATGTAGAAAACGCTCCACCACGCTTGAGGTACCTGCCCTTTCCTGAGACCAACGCCTAAACTGAACGCCCTCAAAATTATGACAAAATAATTCAGGTGAACCCGTAGGTACCCAAAATGGAATTGTGGAATTTCGATAAAATCCGAAAAATAAAATTGTTGGAACAACGCAACTTTCTTTCGCAACTTCTTAAAAATTACCGGCAATTTATTTGTTGGCAGGGGGTTGCCAGCGACACCTTCACAACCATCCGGAAACTCCCGTTGGCGAAATGATTCTGCCTTGAATCACACAACCACCATTTTACCTTAAACACTATCAGAAATACGAATGAATGCTATGCTGGACGCAAACTAAATTAATACCAGCGACAAAACTCGTAGAAAATTAATTGTCAAACACTTTCACAATTTTGGTTCATTATCATTAAGTTTGTGTCCAACATTCATCCGTATTTCAATTATTATTAAAAGAACCATGGCGTCCTCTTAAGTCGCTTCTCTTAAATCCCTACCTTGGTAGAGATTAAGGAGAGACTTTAAACCCTTCTTCCTCAAACCGAGGAATGAAGGTGAGGACGGATAGGACCGCTTTTGTCGTGCCCTCCATCATAGCCCCCCCCCCCCTGTATTTTTTGGGCCATCAGTTAGTTAGACCAACAGGGAAAAACAAAAAGTTCGACATTCGACGGGGGCACAGGGCCTCAGGAGGTCGCACAATACCCAGGGAACGAGGCAGTGACTTCGATTTATGTCTCTGCTCAACCGAATGGAGAAATTAGGTTAATGTCAGCTGCTGAAACTTGTTCCAATGCGCGCAGACAGCAACAGCAGCAGCAGCAGTCCTACTTTTGAATTGTATTTTCGAGTGTTGTTCTGCCAGCGCGGACAGCTACAACCACCACGACAATATCTTTATCAAACAAACCCGATTGTCGTACCAAACTGGAGGGCCGAGCGAAATAATTTAACGAACGCTATTAATGAAGTACGTCTATATCTGGCGCTCGAATCTTTGTAAACAAGTTGTAAATCAGATTAAAAACATTCTGTCTGACGTCATCACGATCGGATAAGCAACAACAACCAGGACAAAAATGCTTATCATTCAGGTATATTCATTGTACATAAATTCACATCCGCGAAATTATTTTAATGAAATTTCTCCCGAACATTTCATGAAAACACGAAAAATGACAAATAAATTATTCGTTCGACATTTTGGCGAAATTCACGACTAATAAATATAATATGCTAGAGAGTGGACAATTTCTCGAATTTGTCTCCAGTTTTCTTCGCCGAGCCACACATGTCAAAATATCAAAATCTGCGTTGTGAATGATGGTCACATTGCCTGCTTTGACGTGGACGTCGAAGGTCAATCACGCCTTTCGCTCCAAACACACAGGAGTCACGAATCGAGAAGAGATCAAAGCGGGGTCCAATTTTTAATTGGAAAATGAGACGGCGGCTGTTTTGCTCATGTCTCTCTCCTCTGTTCGACATTGAACCCAATCTTTCTCCCCGGCAAAATAAAAATAAAATTCCAATCAATTTATGAGCGACACAGCACCGGCGAGATTGCCTGATAAAATACCATCGGAAACCCCATTCACACTGTTTCAAGACTTATTTCATGGTTTGCAAATTTCCGTACATACGATTGCGGTACAACGCGACGAAAAAAAAATTGTTTTCCGAAATTTTTAAAGCGCCTTATCACGCAATGCTTCAGACCATCTCGCTCAGACTATCTTACGTCTCAAAAAGAGGAAGCTATAAAGATACGCCCTTTCTCGTTGTCAAGCGCCATCTTACCAACATCGCCGAGAATCTCATCAAGTGCAACGCACTCTGCACACCAGTTAAGGTGAGCTTACATGCAAAGGACTGAGCTCGAAAGTAACTCCACCTGTCGGCTTTTGCGTTCTTTATACGACGCGGGGGGAAAAGATATTTCGGGACAAATTTTTACTGCCAAAAAATCTGTCCAACTTTTTGAGAGCTAAAACACTGAAAAACAAGAAACAGTTAGAATCAATCTGCTGCGTCGAAAGCTCTTTAGTACGAAGCATTGTCCATGCAGCACATCGATTGTGGTGGGAAGGGTGGAGGGGGGAGAAGGGCGGGGTTCGTCAATTGCCAAGTCAATAGATCGAGTAACCAGTTATCACTCGACCTGCTTATTTTGACAGATGCCGTGAAGGACAACAAAAAAAAGTATTTGCGCGTTCGGCTATGTACCGCGTATACAGTACGGTATTACATTCATCAGCGGCAAAGTGTATACCAACCCTAGGAGTTCTGCAGGCGCTCATCTATCACAGCCCAACAATCAAACCCAACAATAAGAGCCTCGTCATCGATTCGCCGTCAAGAAACGAGTATCGCCGCTAAGCAAATAAGACCAGGTAATGAAAATCGGCGAAAATATTTGATCACCTTGTGAAACAAACACAAGAACGAGCCAACAAACTGACGTCAACGAACAACCAGCACAGACATCGTTTAGAAAACAGATTTTCAAACGCCTTCTAAATATTCTATCAACTCCAACATCAAATAGGAAATTCAGAATTATCGACAATTTAAAAAAAACCAAATCTAATCAATTTTTAGGGCGAATAAAATATTGTTTGGTTATTTTAATTTCACTTATGAAGAAGATTATTCTATTGACTACGTAGAGCAATAACACATAAAGTTATTAGTCTCCCACCAGAGGACGATCATTCCGTGAATTTCGGAACACCGGAAATTGTTAAACACAAAATTTAATTGTTTCCAAGAAACACAGAACCGGTTTCTCCGACTTGCGAGGAAGTCAAGTGGATCACCGTCCACGCTTAACCGAGATAAGTTCGTTTCTAAACCGTAAACGTACTATCGTCGCCATTATCTCCATCCACCCATTTTCGGCATTATCACGGAAATCGTAGATGGGCACAGTTGTTGAGGTACCCTTGTCGACGCACTACCGCAAAAAAAATCACAATGAAAGAAAGACGGATAAGAACCGCGAATCGTTTAAATATAATGAACGAGAAAAAAATCTAATTGGATAAGCAATATTATGTTCTGTGGCGTCATGAGAATTTGGTGCCTGGGCCAAGCAGGCTGCAGATGGGGTGGGTGGAGATGTTGAAATCCCCCCACCCACACACCGACAATAACATCACGCGATATACCAAAACAACAAAAAATAATAATAATCCACACAATTTCGAATGCAAAACTCGCAGAGGCGACGCTTTTTTCTGACTCTTCTTTACTGAAACGCGACTAGAATACGGAGAAAAATATTAGAAATCATGGAGTGGTGTGGTTTCAAGGGCAATATCGTCCTGAGATCCCGGGTACATGGCGATATTGTTTACATTTTGAGGTTCGCAAATGCCGATTTGATTCAGCGTCTTCTATAGGCTTATCAATCGGCGCAATAAATAGCACAATAGTTCCAAATATGCATGTGTGTCGTCGGTTCTTTCTGACTAAGAATATTTCTAAAACGTTTTTGCGCAGATTTTCAGCAGCCGTGACATCGATTCACATGAGGATGGATGCTTGTTTGGCGGTTGGATGGTGGGGAACCACGACTAATGAACCACCTGTAGTCCTGAACGCGAGCCACACAGTTGGCCGCAGGACCGGCAGGATCGCAGGAAGAGAAGGGAATACCGGGCGTCGTCAACAACAGGTGATGGTCACGCCATATTCACCACGCCACAGAGGCAACGCCTACTTTTTAAACAAGGCCACGTGCCAAACTCGATAAACGTTGCCACAGCAGGCCCAAGTCCCGATTATCAGAACCACCAGACGGCAACAGGATCGACTTCGGGAGGAAAATAACTCACTTGTGTATGCAAAACTCAGAATTAATGCGTAGATTATATATTCCGGTTGGCGAAAAATTGATTCGTCAATTTTTCGCGGAATTGTTATGACATCCTGAAGGAGATTGACTCTGGACTCTTTTTTGAAAACAAAATAGTATTTTAAAGCCAGTGTGACGACATTAGCTTGTTCACGAGTGGGCTCCAATTAATTTATGTGACGCACAAAACGAAAAACATGTTTGTTAGAAGCGGAAAGGTGTGGGCAGCCCGGGGGTGGGGAGAGTATATAGATGAGACCCGTACCGGTGGTGGCTATGTGTCACGCACGACGCACCCCCAGAAAGGAACAGGAGAGAGACTCCTCTCCTTATGATCAGGATCCTTGTTCAGGAGGTGGAGGTCCATCGACTTCCTTAACAAATATTTCTAGACATTTAAAGAGCTAACAAAAACAAGCTCGTACTAAACTTCAGAGGCAACTTTAATTTTTTTTTAAATGTGCAATGAACGATTAATTGTGAGACACGGGCAGAAATCAGTCATGTACGAAACCATGATTATGGAACATCAATGTCAATTTGAAAACAAATTATAGGAAGTCACGCTCTTTCACATGATTTTAAGCTTTTTGTGCAACCTAGTGTATTTTTATGCTGTGTTCGCTAGATTTAAGGTGAAAGGGTATTAATTTCACGCAGATATTAGTCACGCTTGCATAGTTAGTCTATCGAGACTCTAGCACTTTTATTTGTCAATAAACAATTTTTTTAGATCCCTACCCTAGATGATAACAAAATATGGTCGTGTTAGGGTTTTCAGGGAGGAGGGGGCGCATTTGTGAACTGGACCCGGGTCTCGTGTCACCTTTCGCAGCCCTGGTCGCACCTGTGACAGCAGCAGGCCCAACAAACGATAAAGTTGACAGATTATACAACGCCTAGATATCGCCTCGCGCTGTACACATATAGGTATGGAGAAAGAAAAAAGTGTTTATCGCATTTCGTCACGCAACCCTGCCACGCTCTGGCAATATACACTTTTGCCCAAACGTGACGTGGGCCATCCGCACACTGTCATTTGGCGACCTGTCGCGACACCGTGGCCACAACATGCACCAACGAAATGAGACAGAAGCTACGAAATGGTCATGCCCCTGCTGGCCTTTGAGTGAACTTATCGACCCTAGTGTCTTATTTGGTTAAGACAGCGAGCAGAATTGGAACCAAATGTCGCGTTTCATTTTGGATGGATGACGTATATGACTAATCGTGATAGCCGCAGATGACAAGTTCTGGAGAAAGTGGCAAAGTCAAGCTAATGCGGCTGCAATTGCTGGTGCAGCACGTTGGCAATTTAATCTGCTACAATGAAAGAAAATATTTCTTATCCCCAAAAAATTATCATATGCAACTAAGGGTTCGTGAGATTTACGATTTATCTGTCGCGACACAGAAAATTCGCCGACATTTGATTTGTATCTCTCAGGTGCTTTCATTTCAACTGCAATACTCATTAGCAGGTATTTCAACTGCGTACTCCTTCCAGCGCTCAACCTTTGAGAAGAGATTACGAGTCATACCTTCTTCGATAGTGTCAGCGTGGAAGACTATTTTTTGTTCGCAGTTTGGCAGCGAAGAAAAAAATAAGAACCAAAACGTTGTACACTCCCTCCCTCACACAGATATCTTCCTGAGATCACAAACCACGTACGACCCGTCGTGGCGCAGTTGGTTTATGACGGACTGTTGTTCGGCGGTCCCGGGTTCGATTCCCGGCGCGGGCTTTGGCCCGGGGTACTGGTGAAAACGTGCCACTCACAAAGTGCCTAAGCACGGAGGGGTACAGAATCTTCCTGTTGTGACCCGTCACTTCAGTGAAATAAAAAAAATAAAAAATATATATATAAAAAAGCATCCCATCAAAAATATTTATTCAGACACTAACTTCCCAGGCTTATCATTGCGAGTGTTCGCTGCAGTTTAAGAGACTGCAATAAAAGATTCGCCCAACTGTTTTGCTCGAGCGCCATCTAACGAGCCTTTAAATAAATTGCTCTCCATTATTTGCCTGAGGTGGCGATGGCTGGCGATAGGCGATATATATTGTTCAAATAATGGCGATTTATCGTCACCTGGCGCGCATCGTAACCTGGAATACCGGATGTTTATGGGATAAGACTCCGTAGTACACAATGTGAGATTAAAGTAAATTCTATTTACAATATTCAGTCACGATTTTCCCATATTTGGTGAAAGTTAACGCGAGAAGATCGACAAAAAAAAATAAGTGGCAGATATTTCTGAGCGCGACTCCAGACTTAGAGATCAGGAGGTTACCACTCATACCTCCACATCGCGTACACCCACAAAGTGAGAGAAAAACAATTTCGAGCGCTCTCGAACGCACAGGCGAGGGCTGGCGGTCACGCTAAAGTCACCTTGGGCGTGCGGTAGAGGTCAGCCGGTTGCCCTATCCATTACGGTGGCGTGTGTGCTGGCGCGTACGGACTATGTTCATTTGGAGGAGGGAGTAAGGGGGGGGGGAGATTGTTGTGGTAAAATGTAGAAAGGGAGCGAACAGAATAAACTAATTAATCTTTCCGATGTTTCACTTTCCTAGAATACGAGGGGGTGGGGGATCAATCTCTTACTCGAATAGGAATCGTCTTATTTCGCGCTACTATGAGCACAGCTTTAAAATTACCAACTTCAAACATTTAATTGGATATCAGTCATGTAGCGTAGTAGAAAGAGGATGTGGTTTTGGAGGAAGAATGAAGTTTTCGGAACGCAATGGCATAATTGATCAAAGTCTCCCACCCAAATCGAACCAATTAAGGTTCTCGTTCAAGACTGCTATTGGTCTTTCACATTGAATTTTAAACGCATTTCTTTTCAATTGTCTCCGTTGGCGGCGCTCTCAAATCAACAGGTTTGCAATTTTAAACTCAGCGATTAAACGACAGGCGTCCCCACTAATCGATAACGCAACATTAATCTCTTGAACAGGTAGCATCCATCATGAAACATCGATATTTCGACGATTTGGCTTCACACATTTGCCAGAAATTCGTAAAAAAAAAAAAGAATGACGCTATTCTATTTCAAAAGTGGAAGCTCAGACTGCTGATCGGAAAACGACAGCAAAGTCATCGAGTGAAAATGCGAGAGTGCCAAAACAAATATGTGACATATCTAGTTAAGCTATTGAATATTTTTAGGAGAAATAAAACACTCTTAAGATCAATTGACTGATCAGTAACTGATTAACTGATCTGTCATATCAAAGAAGTTCTTTGAAAAAGGCTCTCGATAATTTCGATCCCATAGTGTCTAAACACCATACAGAAACGCCTGTAGTGTCTCAGAGACTACAAGTGATGGGAACTAAAAAATAAAAGGTTTCTAAAGAAAGCTCACGGATGAATTGATAATTTATTCCCCTTTTCGAAAAGGTAAAAAAAAATGTGAGTTCGTCCGCCGTGAAGTGAAAGGTGACTTCAAACGGGTGAGACGACAATGACGTCACATACACGCACACAAACATGTAGAACCGAAAGTCGTTTTTCATATTCAGCAACCGATCATAATGGAAGCGAAAAGCCATTAACATTAAGGCATCCCAGGCATGCCGCGCAACGAACACAGCTAGAACTAAAATTCATTCCCCCGAAAATGATTCGAATATTGATTGCTCGCAGAGTCGAACAGAGGGTAACCTCCCGAGACTTGAGCCGAAACTGGAAGGATTCTCTTGATTTTTCTTCCAGATTTCACGCAAATGTGAAAACGAGCAAGCAGGTAGATAGAAAGAAAAGAAAAAACACAGAAATAAATGGCGGTCGAAACAGCATTTCTCGCTCACCAATTGGAAAGTTAAAAATCGGTTACTTAGAGCTCAAGTGCGCATATCCGCGCACGGAGGTCTCAGAAGGATATTAGCAGACGCATAATGGGAAGCAAGATATATGGAAGACACAGGCACTACGGGAATGAAAAGGGGCGGGATGGGAGTTGAGATGGGCATGGCAGTCATCAATTAACGGTATGTCATCTCGCTCAAACGTAAGCCGGGCTGCGAGCGTCATTAAACGTGGCTTTAAGTCTTTGTTCCGCGCCGCCTCCATCGTTGAAACACGCGTACGTATGCAAATCTCCAGTTAATTTTTTTGCAAAGCTAATCAATTCGGGTTTTAATAACCTATCTACAAATCTTTTTTTAAATCTACAAAAAACTGGGATGCCTTTCCGCCAAAAAATCAATGTCAGTGGCGACCAATATACAGTCATGCCATGAGTTTTGCCTTCCTGCAGATAATTCGCACACAATTTCATTGAAATTTGTTTGCGTGAACGTGTTGCTTTAAAAAGGAATACGATTCTAATGTGTCGTAATTTTTGATTTCTCGGTAATCTTAAAGAAGCAAACAATTTCCTAACCACAAAAGACGAAAGTTGACCCCCTTGACTCCTTCAGAGGAAAAACGAAAGACACTGATATGACAAGCATCTAAGTTAAAGCACCACGGTTAAAATAGCCGGTTTAAGATCAGGCTCTGCAAATTCGACGAGATTGCCAAAACTAATGATACAGGCTCTCTCTAGTGCAGCGAGTCTGAAGTGCCATTTTTAGAAAACATACGAACAGAAGGGGTGACTCGTCGTCATCGTTGGAAAGTCGTTATGTCATTGACCAGACACGGTTTCGAAAACAGCAGCATCACTCTCCATCGAGCCAGCCCGCGCACACACGAAATAAATTACAGATTCACTCGAAAGAGAATGCTGCAACGAAACGAAAGTAGAAGAAAAAAACCCGCATAGACTGGAAAAACGGATTACTCGTTAGTCCGCGGCAGATTCGGTAATCTGAAAAAAGGCGAACCTTCGGGGGGACACCAGAACCCGCAGTAAAGGCTGGCACTGGGCATGACCCCCCCGACCGGTTCTCTTTCGTCGGCGATGCCAGATCGGGTGATACGATATATAGCAGTCGTCAACACAAGGGGAGCAGGTGACGCAAACGCTGGATTGTCGTTTGACGTGAACGCTCTTGACATCTTCTCGACGAGCGACACGCCCGTGTGGATCGCATCCAATATTAATTGCCGCGGAGATTTGGGCGGGGGAGAGACCAGATTATGGGAATGGGATAGGGAAGAGGAGGGGGGGGGGGGTAAGAGCCACGTAGGAGAGCATCCGATCACATATGAGGGGGAGAGGAATGGTACTTAAGGCACCGTGCATAACAAGTTTATGATGAGTAATAGTTTCATGAAACGCAACATTATTTACTCGCATTAGAACTGTCCATCGCACAAATTTGGTATTCAATTTTTGAACTTTATCTACGAGTTCTAAGAGTATTTAAAACGGTAAAGTTTGTGACCGGGGCGAGGAAACAGGTGCAACAGTACGCCAGAACGTCTTCACCAAATAAAAACTAAAAGTTCGACTCGTCGTAGGCCCAGTCGATATTGCGAATGACGGTGGCTCGTCGGTCCCGGGTTCGATTCCCGACCAAGGTTCCCGAATATTTAAACCCCAGGGCACTGGTGAAAATTTGCCCCTCACATAGTGCCTAAGCAAAAAGAGGGATACAGAAAATTATATAGTGCAATTGATATTTTAAAAAAAATGACCGCCTCAATTAGTAAACTTGCGTAAAATAGAGGAACGACGATTTTAGAAATAACGGATATTTCGGGGTCGTCCAAGTGCAGCCTTATTTCACACAAACAATTAAGCCCGTCTCGAGGACAGGTATTACAGATGTGGCGCGGCCTATGCTAATTAAATATTCAGCATAACACATTTTTAACTATATAATGACTCATTGAATTTTGCTCCAATTGAACTTAAAATTTTTATTTACGTCATTTAATCAATTAACACTTCATTATAAATATCATGGAATACTAGCTAGCTCTATCCTAGCCTTCTTTATGCTTAACCAAATATCCGACTCGGCGTGCTTCGGCACCATTTTATATAAATACCATGATGCTGAAAAAAAATTGCCCCTTAATATTTGTTTTTCTTGGCGACTAACGCCGTGGAGGAAATTGTAAATGGCGACATTGTTTACCGAATTTGAAGCATGCGTAGGCCTATTTTCAAATTGCGCTAATATTTTCTCTACTGCCAAACATTGTATTTTTCAAACGTGATAAGTTACCAGCAACTAATGTACATGAACATCGCAATTGGTTATCCGAACAGAACAGCAACAAAAGATGCAATGCACGCAAGACGAAGACAAGATTAGATCTGAGTCCAAAGCGCAACTTTTGGGACTTGAGCGCATGCCAAAACCACAACTACACTGTGCCAACTGTTAGTGTGGGGGAGGAAGGAGAGGGGAGGGGAAGTAAAAAGAAAAAAATGTCACCGTAATCTATCACAGTTTCCCTAGTTTGTACACAGGCACACTTGTCACCGTCCACAATGTAAACACGAGGCAAATTATTTTCCCCTCCACCCATAACCCCTTCGAGAGACCCAAATAATGGAGGATATTCCCCACCCCGTCTCACGCGTCCAAACTTTTCCGTAACATCAAAATGAGAAAAAACAGACTCTGCGCAATACTCAAAACTTATCGTGGCGTGAGTACCGGCGCCAGAGGAGCGTGGCGTTGGGCACGTGGCGCAATGGCGGCACCGCGCCCTCCCTCATCCCGTCGACGCGACCCCTGGCGGCGGAGGCGCTCATCACGCCATGCTCCCTCGTGAGCAGTTTCCCCCGTAATGGCTTTTCCGAACTGTTGCCAGCCGCCTTCGAACGGGAACATCATCCTCAGGCCACTGTCAATATTTTATAAACATTTCGAGGTCGAGAATTATCTTAGCAATTGTGCTGTTGCTGAAGATATAAATATTTTTCTTGGAAGACGGGACATATTTGACCGACGAGGATGTAACCATAAAACATAAATAGACATATTGGAGAGAGGAAATGTGGATGGGCACAGGTCTCAAGAGGACGGACAACACCAGGCACGCGGCGCAGACTTGAACTTCAAACAGAGAATAGAGGCTCGTTAACGATATAGAGGGCGCGCATAAGTTTCCACCACATTCGCCTATTCGCATTTACGAGTATCTGCGACAGCGGGTGATGGCGGAGGTATAGAAGGGACACGTATGTATTTATTATTCGATACACTAAAAAGCAAAAAAAAAAAAAAAATTCGATCGCACTGTAACACAACACAGAGTGGAAAAAACCCAACATCGGCCGCATCTGTGTTTACCGAGCAACAATTATTACGGAAACTGGGTTTTAGGGGGTCAGCCAACAGAACGCAGTAATTTCCGCTTAATATTGGGACACAGTGTGGTTGTTCGGACGGGGACGGTATTTTTCCATACAAAACATTCCCCTCCCCCAACTTGAGATCCACATACTCATTTTTGGCAAAACATCTATTCGGTAACAGAGCTTGGTTGCGACCGTTGCGCTGGCATCGCTTTGGCACTAACGAAATAATTTTTACAGCACGGACAACGCAATCAGTGTTATTGTAAGAACTGGAAGTCAACAACTTCTTTTTTTAAAAAGTTAACAGGCGACGAGCGTTTGACAAAGTATGACACTGTATCCATGACCGTGGCTCCATGTTTGGTTCCAAATTGCTTGACTGCCTTCCGGTAACCAGGGTTGCAATAGAAGACATTCGATACGTGGAATAAAGACAACGTTATAATGCCGAACAATTTTTTTTAAATCCGGAAACTTGGATATAAAAATGAAAATTGCGACGCCCTGAGCTTGGATCGTGTATGATGCGGATGCGTTATAAGTTCTTGGTTTAACACTTAGTACATGTATGTGTGTGCACATTATTGATTTATTCGGCAAACTATCCACGCCTCTGCGCATGCCAAAAACATTAAAACTGTCGTCGCTGTTGTATACACATGTATATTTGGGAGGCGACCAAGATAAGGTTAACCTAATGCTTCGGGGAACGAAAAACGCCAGACGCGGGAGGAAAAGCGACGACGAATCCAGGAGGCGGTACAGCGGGGGTGGGAAGGAAGATGAGGAAAGAGAGTGACAGTTGGAAATACTTCGGCAACATCCCGACACTTCCCGACAACTCCATTCGATCTTGCCGGCAAACTACGCAAGCAACTCAAGAACATCAAACCAGAAAAAAAATTATCAACCACTTGATAAATGATGTTCTTGCACAGTAAGCTGCGAAGCAAAAGAAACAAATACTAAGCTCGTTACAAATCTAGTTAAGTGAGAAGCCAGGACAATGGGAAGATCTTCAAAAGAGCAGCGCTCTTTTCCAACAACCTTCAAAGGAGCGACACGCAGGAAAGAATATGTATGGCGGTGAAGCCAGCTAGACGACAAGGGGGAGCTTTTCAACGGGGCTGCCTCCCTGTTGCTACGCGGCTGTTCAGCCCTGTTGGTGGTTGGTTCTTCACGGCTACTTCTGGGCAAATCCCTCGCAACCTCTTAACAGCTCATTGTCTTAACATATTTATATTTAATCGATTATTTTTTTATATCCGAAACAACAATAAACGAGGCAACAAACTAATAATAATACTCTTAATTTAAAAAAAATTGTAACGCCAGTGGCTGACTTATATTTTGGTTCAAGTTTTGCCAAACCGTATCTCCAAAAATTGTGAGCTCCAAACAAAATTCATACTTCAATCATAATTATTTTTTAATTGTGCACGGGTAACATAGTGATCTATTATTTTAACTTTTATATTTTTGATAGTTTTTAATATAATTTTTTATGAGGCAATATAAAGTTTGTTCATCTGGTATCTGCATGTGCAGTGGAAAGCGCCAACAATTTTATTCGACTACGCTACATGTATTTGCTACACGATCGAATGGAACGGCAATGATGATCGGTAAATCGATGCGTCTTGAGGCAAAAAAGCAAGATGAGCGGGCGTTTCTAGCAGTTGGCGTGCGACGAGCCGCCTTTATAGGCGACAGTGGCGCCGCCCTAGCCTTCCCATAGGAATTACGTGGCTTTCAGCGCACAATGACACGCGCGATAAATAGCAGAGACGCGAAAATCCGAAAAGTGCACTGCACTCGGTTTGGAAGCGGGCGCAAATTGCACCTACCGATGACTGGTGGCCACCACGCTTCTGCAGGATCTACTAGGAGACCTGCGTGACGCAATTTGCGCAGGGCACCCCGTAATGTAAGCAACAACCTCAGAGTCTATAATAAAACATGCGCACAATAACAAATGCACCATCGGGATGCATAGCAGCGAAACAGCGTGACCGAGCCACCATTTCGACTAAGATTTTTGTCGATTCTTCCGACATTTACCAGAGTAGGCCGACAGCGCTAGCGCATTCGGCTAGGAGAATGCACGCAGAATTTAATCATAGTGAAGGCAATCTTCCAACTCGCACACAAAACAAGCGTTGAGTCAAAAATTGAATTGGGCAACAGCTTTATCGAGCCGACGTTCTAATGGAACCCGAAGCAGCTATTCAAAAACTGTAGGACAACTTATGAGAATTCCCATGTAATAAAAAATTAAATTTGCGAATTAAATGTACAACATTTAACTTCAAAACCGTTACAGTATCGTAATTTGCAAGACAAGAGTCACCAATCAAGCGACAGTACCCTTTTACTTTAAATTATTATAGCATACACTTCAACTGAAAATGAGAACCGAACTTGGGAAACGAGAGTAACCACTTTCTTTAATTAGAATTTTAATTTTGAATCCAATAAAATGTTACATACAACTTCCTATTAACCTCATGTAACTTCACCATTGTTAACAGATTATTACATCAGATTTATTTTCTGCAACAACTATCCAGGCCGAAAACCCAAAGAGGCACGCAACGTTTCGGTTGTATCATAGAAAGGACGGCGAGTGAAAAGAACAGCAAGGTGAACGTCCCCCTTTCTCAACAGCGGCGATCCCAGCGGCCATTAGCGATCGCTAACCCTCAATAAAATGAGATAAAACTTGTGAAAAGCGAGGCATGAAAAAAATACGACAATCGAACGAAAGTAAAATTTGACCCAGGGCTCAGATCAATGAAACAAATGTGCATGCATTCATGCAATTGCACATTGATACTAAAGTAAATGTGTGCGCGCAATTTAAAAACAAAATCGAATGACAAACTAAAAAATTTAATTTTGAAGGTTTATTTTTTTAAAAAAAATTTAAACTTCACCAATCCACAGTACATTTTTGAATATCGAATCATCTAAACAGCATGAAGCAAGTGTAAATATGATTTAGATTTTTTTATCCAGCTGTACAGTATGTAGGACAATATGTATGGCAATTCCGAAATTGACAGTTATAACCGAACGGCCGTGGATCTATTACCCCCTTTCGAAAACTCATGCTTTGAGGCCAACTATATTTAATCCTCTACCTCCCACCCCATCAAGATTTTCCAACGAAATAGATGCACTCGTAAAGTTGTCAGCAGAAACGAAACAGGCGTCTTCATCTATAACCCTAAACGCATAACTTCACTCCAGGAGCTGTCAGGGGCAGTGCCAATACGAAGTCAACACTGCACTAACCCCCTACTACATCATCCTGAGACTAGGGAAATATTTCCTGGATTTTCACAATACCAACTGCGGCCAGCGCCACAGGCGTGAGCGGCGAGAGACTGCTTTCCAAGTGCACAACTGTGCACACGAGGCCTCCTCAAGAGGACACACTGCGCTTGACACATTTTATGCTTTTTAGTTTTTAAGAAGACCTCGAAGGAAATTATCGAGAACAATTTTGGCCAGATAGGGTTCGGCCATGGATAAGCTGTGAGGAACTTCTGAGCGGAATAGAGGCAGGTTGGATTCACGGCAAAGAAAAAGACGAAAATAGATTCATTTAGAGAGAGAGTGACGGGCGTAACAGGTCCGCCCTGCTGTCGGCGGACAAAATGGGAAGAGAAGGCCACATCATAAATGAATAGTCACGGTCGGCAGATCTGAGGCGCATGGTCCGTGATGGGTCGGGCCGATTGAGTGTCAAAATAAACACTTCATTTCCGAGTGAATCGTCCATGAACATCGGCCAGGGACACGCGAGCGGAGAGCTCCAATTTTAACTGAGGATAACTTGCGATCCCGGGGTACTGGGTGAAAATGTGCCCCCTCACACAGTGCCTAACCACCAAGAGGGGTACAGAAACTCCTGGTGTGATAGTATAAAAAATCACATTGACAGATGTTGTAAATACGAGAGAGAAGTCATTTTCCCCCTCTCGTTTTCCAACTTTTTTGAAAACTTGTGAAATTTTCTAATCATTAGTAACGAGAGTAATTGTTTTCACAGACGAAGAAAAAAACACAAACGTAGGAACAGTTTAAGTTCCACCATGCTGGGGAATGTTGCAATCTCCAGTAGACTATGAGAGATTGTCAAGTCTTTTACAAAACGACCTTACCCGACCTTATTATTGAAAAGTCTGTTCGACGTAAGGGGGGGCGGGGAGGAGGCGGTGGTACAGTGGCGGGCCCTTATCGAAAGCAGCATTCCATGGCACGAAACCAAAAATGCTCCCAATCTGGCAACATACCAGACACCGGTGCATCGGTCCAAGACGTGAATGATTATCAACGGACAGGATGACAGAGACCATAGACATTGGTCAAACCATCCTCGCCCAAAAACGATCCAACCAACGTGGGAGGGTGTCGCAATTTGACTGTTGCACCACTGTCACACCCATAACAGTTAAAATATCAACATCCTCTCCTTGATCTCTGCCAATGACAACACTGGTGGCGTTCCAGAGAATAAATTGGTTCGTTGTAGATAGTGATTTGAGATTATCGACATTTCTGTACTATGGAACATGTTAACATAAACATGTTCCATGTTAACATAAACAAAAAACAAGATCCACTGTACCTGTACGATAATTGAAACTAAAAAAAGTGGTAAATAAATAAGCGTTTCTTGAGCGTCAACCGTCATTTGCGCCTGTTCTTGAAGGGAAATTTAATAGTTCTTAATAGGTACTGCAATATTAAGAAAATTTTACTGACTTTCAACTTTATTATATTACAGAGTAGAATGAAAGAAGTTCACTTGTTGGGGCGAAATAGCTATGGTCAACGTGCCAACTGCGTTCGCTTCCCGGATGGAGGCAAAACATTAACTAATTACTGTAGGTGCACTTGTACTCCAATGCCACTATTAATACCTGTTGCAATAAAACCAAGCGTCATTGGCACGCCTCCAACAAATAAGATGCAATACCCGTGGCACTCGTAGTACATGAGCAACATTTGAGGAACCACGAGCTATAGAGTGGAAATTGCATCTAATATACTAAGGAGTTTGTGAACTGAGAATGACGCAAGACACAGGGTTTTGGACATGTGGGGGTATATTCTCGGTTTTTAGTATGGTAAGAATACTTTATTGTATCTTTCAATTTTTCTTCAACGACACGCAGCAGAACTTTACGCAAACATTAATATCACAACTTAAATATCAGATCTAATTAAATAATCTTCTCCCATTTACAATATCTCTGAACCGCTAGAAGTACTCTTATTTTCATTGACCGCTGAATCATTTCAAAGTAACCGTTGACAAAATATGAAACAGGAATGCAAATATTTGGAGCAATTTCAATAGAGCTTCTAATCCCTTTGACGAAATATGAGTGTCCTGTTCTTCGGCGCCCTGTCATTGGCTGATTTCGTTAGCGAAGTTGGCAAATGTCGCCAAATCAGCCAATCACACGGTGTCGAAGATTTTTCTTCGCGCCGAAAATTCTTCGGGAAACCGACACCCTGGGCTCACTTTCAATGTTTTTGGAGAGACTTGCAAAAACAGCAACTCCAGAATTGGCAGAAACTCATTTCGAAGGGGATAGCAGCGGGGCTACGTTCGAATCTCACTCATTTGTTGGGAGCAGAGAACGCGCGACAAGCAGGCAAGCGAAACGCGCCCGCCAGCGGAGCTTATGCATGAGTGCCATCCTCTGCGTCCTCATCCATAGTATCCATAGTGGATAGCAACACGCGCGACTTGCGATCCGACAAGCGGAGAGAAAAGAGCAGGCAGCGACAAACTAAAGAGGCCAACACTCGTTCCATCTCCAGATTGCTCCATCCATCAAAGTCACCCGACCCGCCCACAATTCCATTAGACTGTTTCGTGCGCAACATGCGGCCAGTTGTTGCATTGCTTGGGGGTTCTACTACGCATTATCCCCTGGCCCGCACTGGCCCGCAGCAACCCCATAACCAACAGACCACCTTACCTTTTGGATCTCGTTCTCATGATCCAATGGAGATTAACGCAATGCAGAATTTAACATAAATTGATTAATCAACCTAAAGAGCTTTCAGAACAAAAAAATCATGTTTGAGCTGAATCTCATCTTCTCATTCATTACCAGTTTTGACATTATTCACTATTTTTCCCCCCACTACCAACGATAAATGCTCGAGTCTCTGAGCATAAATCTTAAAATTGCGTGCCTGGTGTTGAATGCATACAGACCTGGCCCATCCAATCAGGATTTGAGATTTTACACAAAAAATTGAATAGGTGAAGGGATAAGATGGGGTATGAAAGTTGAAGGAAGGGATGGGGGAAGAAGGGGGATCGTGATGGTTAAGGAAGAGTCACCTTGCCAGTGTAATCAAGAAGAGCAACTTACTATTTCGGAGTCAGCGTTCCCAGAATTTCATATCGACGCCGCAAGACTCAGCAAAAGATATATCGTTCCCTCTAGCGCTGCTCGCGTCTAGTTTGCGCATGCGCTGTTTCTCTGGTTTAATCGCTGCGACGTTTACATAGCACACACTCGCGACATTAGATATTAAAAAGTGCCTAGCCATTTTTTATTTGTATTCTGGGAAAATTGTGCGAACAATCATCGTACCTACTGAAAACTTAAAGCTAAGTCATGGTCCCCCAATTACACGAAATAGCAGTTGTCATTTTGTGTGGGTCAGGCACAGTATCAATATCAGGATCAATATACCGTTTGCGAAGAGCAGGTAGGTATTTCAAGTGTTCAACGAGATAATAGTCGTTTCTTTACTATGTTATTGTTTGTCTTTAAAGCATGTGAAACGTGATCGTTTAACCTGTCTAGACGTTCATGAATCAAAACATTATTCAGAACTATTGATTACTGGATTGTGAGCTACGATGTTATAAACAGGGTGCCTGAGAAGTCCCCCAATGATAATTTATTATCACACTCATCCAATCACCTATGACGCCAGATTTTTCGGACACCCATTCATATTTTAAAAACCCACAATCCTAATCACGAAACGCTCGCATAATTTGGCTCAGACAACATACCAGAAACAATACCGGGTCACCTTTGCAGGGAGAGTGGAGGGGATGGGGGATCGATTAACGGTTTAGGGGGAGGAGGGTTGATAGAAAGGTGGGGTGAAGGTTGGGTCACGGTCGGGTGAGTATACAAAGGAAGAGACGATAATACGCAGGTTCAATTCTTTTCACCTAGCGAGAGTGGCGAGGACGGAGCCTGGGTTAAATTTGCTAGGGTCGGGGAGGGAAGCGAGGGGTGGGGTTCTGTCAGCGGATGGATAGGGGATGAGGGGCTAAGAGGGGGTTCCTGTGAGGTGGGAGGGGGGAGAGAAAGGATGGTGAAAGAGGCTGACGAGAGGCGGATTCAGAAATTCTGGCGTCTCTGGCTTACACACTCTTTGTGAAACGAAACAAACGCTCGACCAAAGAAAAAAAGGAAGTATAGCGGAGTCACAAAGGCCACCACAAAACAGCTTGATGAAATCAGCTGAGCCGGCAAAATTGCAGCATTACATGAGTCGCCACTCTTCATCAATATTACACTAAAAAAAAGTACCAACAACAATTTAAGATCTTAGCAAGAACAGAAGATTCGAGTTATGGCTATGGAGTTAGGAATATTGAACCGATTCAATATTCCTTTAAATGATCGCTTCTTAAGAAACTGACGCAATGTAATCGAAAGAATGAAAATGAAGATTGCTTCAAGAACATTTTTTTTTGTTTCCAATCAACTGTAGTTAACCGCACTACAGGCGTTACGTCCCCCTCATGGTGCTTAGGCACATTGAAATAACATTGAAAAGTCGATGTTAAAACTAATTACATTTTTACTGCAGTAATATCTAATTTCGTAATTTTTAATTAAGTAATAGAACGACCAGCACTACTTCAAAACAATGGAAATTCAATGTCAATTTTTATATAGACGCCAAATCGCAATTTATTTTTTCTACATTAACAATAATCAATGACTGGTGAACGAATTATTGCAATACATAAAAATGAAATTCCACAAACTTAAAGGCCGGTTGTATTGTAAAATAATGCTCCGAACAATTTGAACTGAAACAATTGCCGGCCGGCAAGCGAGGAGCATCCGGTCGACGACCAAATAACAATGGCGCGATCCCAACTTGCGCCCAGTCGTTTATTGGATAGCACACAGGATCCACGCCACATAGCCATAGCCTGGCGTTGCGTGTAGAACGAACATAGGCGCGCGACGCACGCGTCTTGTTGCCATGTGAGCTTGTTGCCAAGCCGTTCCAACAACCTATAGGGATAGGACGCGAGCGAATAGGAGGACGCGTCCAAGGTGTACCCCCGTAGTGGCCTGACGTAGTCTGCCAGAGGCGGAAGGAGAGGGGGGAGGGGGATTCGATCAGCTCGGCGGGGTCCGCAACCCCCTGTCTTTTTCGAAGTAAGGGCTCGAGTGGCGAAATTATGCAGAAACAAACCAACTCCCCTACCCCCCCCCCCCTCCCTCCTGGTGTGCCAGATAGGAGTTTGAATATAGCTTATACGTATCTATCGGATCCCCCGTTGAGCCCAGCTGGACCAACAGAACCATGCATTTATGTGGAGCGAAATAACAGCCATGCATATTTCTCGTTCGAATTGAAGAACGTCGTCGGGGGAAAATTAAATACTCCTTTATCGAGGTCGGCGAGCAGTTATAGATCTGTGGTAACGTGTGAGCGGAATTGGTATTGGATTGCATAGAACACCCTCGACGCTGACCAGTACAGCACCTATGTGTGAAACCGATACCAGCAGAATAGTTATATAATTTCATTCTATGTTACTGTATGTTTTCTACTAAAAGGTTAGCAATTGGTTTAGATATATTTGAATTTCTGTTGAAACAAATTGACAAAAAAATTGTTAGAATTTTATCTAATGTTACCAAAATATGAAATTGCATTTTTTAAAAAGTACTAAATAAAATTTTAATAAATCTAAAGAAATGTTAAGACAATGTTCTGTAGGGTGAATAAGGGGGATTCAAACTTAAAGGCTGCACTTCAGTGTAGATGTTACATACCCAAAGCAAGACACTATATCACCAGTGCCAATTCACAAAAATAGTATGAAAGACTGACAATGAGCATAGTCGTCTTCAAATTAATTGTGTAAGTGTGAGGGGCTAAGTGGGCAAATTTCAGGGATCACGGACAGTATCACAGACATGCTGTCAATATTGGGATGGGAGTCGTTGGAGGATCGGATAAAAGAGATCGGTGTTGGGTTGTTTGTTCGCATCCTGAAGAGAGATTGTAATGTTAATGTCGGGAGGAATTGTGTGTCCAGCTCCTATCAGGTGCAGAAGAAGGGCCACACTAGAATGGTTATTGAACCACAATGTAAATGTGACTTACTTTGAAATTGAAAATTGAAATTGAAACGTTCATGCACCGTTGCACACAAGATCGATCCATCTGGATCTGACCACGATGGCCGCGTTCCAACGAACGACAAAGCAAGGAAATTGATTACGTCACATGCACGCACACAAGTACACGGATGTCGTGTAGCATTAAATGTAAGTAAAAGTAAATGACGACATGCAAGCCGGCAATTGGGTAACTGTTTCCCACGATTATCGACGACACGATTGTCGATAAAACTAACAGTTGTTATTTTCCGAAAAGAGCATGACATCGTCTAACCGTCTGAACATACAGTTTATACAAAAGCACCCATCTAGACCAACATTGACACATCATGCAGGTATCAGTAAGTCATGACCAGTCTGTTATGACCAGTTGGCAATTTGATAATGCGTTACGGAATATCGACTGTTCGAGTCCATTACCGCAGCCATTAGTCACAAAAACGAAACGGCGTAGCCCATCGGTATTGCGACTGACTGTGGCCCCGGCGGTCCTGGGTTCGATCCCGGCGCCGGGATCTCGAATATTCGATCCCGGGGTACTGGTGAAAATGTGCCCCTCGCATAGTGCCTAAGCACCAAGAGGGGTACTGAAACTCCTGTAGTGCAGCGAATGTAGTGATGGGAAATAAAAATATAAAAAATCCACAAGCGTGACACGCTGGGGACGAGACAAGACAACCAAAATCCCGATCTTAATTTTTTTACTTTTTTAATTTTTT
>JAQGBY010002536.1:0-22596 GCA_034698785.1 Mycogona germanica | reverse complement strand
TTTATCGCGTGTCATCGTGTAAACGTAAAATAGCCGGTAAATTTAGTTACTTCACATTTAACGTTTGCGTTTATCGCATGTAAACTTAAAATAGCCGGTAAATTTAGTTACTTCACATTTAACGTTTGCGTTTATCGCGTGAAAACTTAAAATAGCCGGTCAATTAAAACAATTAATTTTTTATTTCATTGGTGGGTACTGCAACCCCAGGTAAAGCCGGGAACCCCTCTTGTAAGGTCATACAAGCGCTAATTATTTTCGATTGGGGAGCTTAATGAAACACCAGCTATTTTTTTTCTCCCCAATCAACTGTAGTCAACCGCACTACAGGCATTACGTCCCCTCTTGGTGGTTAGGCTTTATGTGAGGGGAACGACCAGTACCCCGGGATCGAAATCCCGTTTCTCAAAATAGTTATTCTCAAATAGCCAACCAGAGGGCGCCACTTTCAGCCAATCGACAGTATTTTATTTCTCTCGCAAATTTCTGGTCGATGCCATCGACTGATGCCATCGCTGAATCGATGATAAAGCGGCAGAATAAGACATTGACAAATCATATACAGGCAAGTCTTGAATGTGGCATCATATTCACCGAGTAGAAGCCTGGTAACGTAATTTGTACGTATTGCCCAGGGTGCACCATTTCGATAGGCGACCCTATTTCAGACCTTAAACCACGGTGCAGCTGCATGCGGTGAGTGTCTGGCTGTGAGCGCGGCTGGTATCGACATTCGCTCTTCCCCCTCCTGTTTCCTCGCTTATTATCTACCTAGACCGGAGACCTACGAGACCCGACAGGTGGATCGTAAAACGGCTACGGGTCAGAGTTGAATTTGGCCTGCAACCATCATCCGCCCCGTCTCATCGGCGCATACTCATTTCTCGATCCGTGTGGCGATGGAAAAACAGAATCGACCACCTAGCTGAGAATCTTTAAATGTTCATGACCATAATGACCTATAAGCACCAGGGCATGATTTGACCTATTGTGGAGGGGGAAAACTCGCTTTTTACAAAACCTGAAAAGAACTGCGTACAAAGCTTTGCTTAATTTTCAGCTCAAGCATCGCTTAAATTTAAAAATAGTAGACATGAACGTCATCTGGCAGCTTAGTAAATCATCCAAGTGAATTTAGTAACTGAGTCAATCAATAATTATCGTAAAACATTAAGCCATAGGAGTTTCTTATGATGTTTATTTACGGTCTGGGATTTGCATTTCTGAGAGAATCCTGCTGTCCGTTTCCCCTTTTGCCCTAACCATAACCACATAATAGATAAACATCGGCTTATTGCGATCGATCGAGCTACGTGTGCAGTAATCAACATTTTCCATCCACTTTCTACGAACTCACAACTGCAGAGCTCACATTTAAACTATTGCTGGGTTCCGAACAAATTACTAACCACACTATCAATTGCGGGTCAGTTGGTATACGGATTGGTGGTGACTGGGGCGGCAGAAATAGAAGATATGGGCAAACCCAGTGACGACGCCACAATCGTTCACAGGTCTTCACTGACCGCCGTCCATGAATGCCATTTACAGGCTATTGATCCGCCAGAGATGGAATCCACTGATAGGTTTATGCTGGATGTCCGAGGCACATCTACCGACAACATGTGTACATCATCCGCATACGGCACAGACACAAATTCGCCTGCCTGATATGCGATGGTGTACACGTCATAAAATGCATAAAACATAAATTTGCCATTTCACTATTCAAAGCTGAAACCACTCGACTGCGCCATATTCATAATTATGGTTTTATAGCTTCCGCAATTTTTTCGTTCGCCTAACCTAATGTTGGTGTAACACGGAATTTTTCCATCAAACACATAGGTCTTTAGTTGAGATGATTGCGAATTCACGTTCATCTTCAGTTGGATAGTTAAAGAAAGGTTTACACGTGAGTTGTGGCAATTTTCGATAACTAAAAAAAAGCGCGAATTCGATTTGTCGAATTGATCAAATAAAATTTGACCACACATTTCTAGATTTTTTTAAAATTGCTCTGCCGATGTAGATTTTCTCGTATTTGTAATTTTATTTTTCCCATTAATTTGTCTATTAATTTTTCGTTTAGTAAATATGTCACTTAGTACTAAAGGAATAATATATAATAAAAAAGTTATATGGTTTATACGAGTGTACGAGTAATTGCCAAAAATGGAATTTTTGTCTAAGAAATTACGCTTTTTAATTTAATTTTCTTTGTTATAAATTTACGAATTTCCCCATGTGAATGATGACCTCGACAGGTGAGGAATTTGACTTTGTGCTTGAGATTGAGACATATCTGCCTTCGCAGGCGCCATCCTGAATAACAGATCGTTTGCCCATTCTGCATAGAAAGTAAAACTCGCCCTCTCTCCCCAGCACATTTGAAATTTTAAACTCATTTGAAATAGAATAATTTTTCTTCCAGAACGCGCACTAGTTAAATATGCGTGGCTGGTGAAATTAGAGAAACAAATACATATTCATTCATATTCAAGCTCAGATTCCATGTCTCGAAAATGTTTCGCGGGGTCTTAGTAACATACAAACTTACGACATTGGCCGCTATCCTATAAATTTGAACATGTGAAAGAATGTTCTGGCATCGTTCGCTTCACGAATATATATATTGGCCTACGCGTACCGCCTAGGCGCTTGTCTCATTCCTATTTGCGCGCCAGTCCAATTAGGCCTAAGTTCCATACAATGGGGGGGGGTGAGGGAGGCAAGACAGAGAGTTGGCGTCAATTCTCTCCAATATCAATGTGCCCACTGAACTATAAGCTAAGTTGCGCCAAACGGAAATAGAACAAACACATCGAACCAAAAAGGTTGTTTTCGGAGATTGCGAAAATGCATTTTTTTTTCTTCTCCTCATTTTTCCTGGCATAGACCATATATATAGAGGACGTGAAATGGAGACGTCATTATCCTATTATTTCGGTTGGACTTTTATGATTACACTTTTGTCGACGTCGCATTTAATGTTTCTTCATTCCATTGCTTTTTTTTAGGTTTAGGATGGGGTTATGTGAGCCACTTATAGGAAAACTGGGGTGATTTGGTGTGGGGGGTTGTCAGTGACGAAGGCGCGTGCGCGACTTTCATTTCGCACCCAAAAGTTTAATGGATAACAGCAGCGAGAGATGTGAGAGGTGAGGGGGGATGCCGGGAGAGCGAGAGTATATTTTATCGATCGTTATGATTTCGACTTTTTTTTGTGGCCGGTGTTGCTGTGTCTATATTTCTTTTCATAAAATAAAGAGTCGAAGAAACTGAGGAGAAACACTACTTGGAAATGTGCGAAGGAGGAATAGGAGATGATTCGGAACGCGCGACCTTTGATGGTGTCTTCAAGTATTTTTGTGATGCGTGACGAAATCGAATAGTTGAACACGTATTTGTAATTTTAGTAATTAAATTAGAATATCCAGGTGAAGATAGACGTTTGGAATGATGCATGAAAAATATTTATAAAATGTAGTTGGCTTATTGGTAAAGCGAAGAGAAAATAAAAATGACTACGATTTTAGAATTTTGTGTGATATCTTGGTAAAGCTGTTGGCAAAATGTGTTACCGGTGATCGACAAGCGCGCATCTTCTAGTTTTCCAACGCACCATCAAACGATATACCCGGCAAGGTTAAAAGGATGTTTGCTAGATGACGCTTAAAATATCTGCGTACGCTAATGGTCGTCATCATTTTACTCATGTGGACCAGGAATCTACTTCTGACATATGTATCGTCATTTTAGGAACATTTATCAGCATTTTACAAAAAAAAATTGTAACTGCTTAAATATTGTAATCGTCTCGAACATTTTGGGATGCCGCCTAATATACATTTTATATGGGCAACTATGCCGTGTTTTGGAGGAGAGTTGTGTGCGTGTGCGACACTCACTCTCATGGCGGGTATCAACTTGAGCATCCGAGGAATATCATTTGCGCTGCCTTAACGAGGCGGGAGTGCATACGAGATTGGAATTATTCATATCATTATGGTAATACGTTTCTATCTCGGCGCGCCGAGTTTGACAGTCCAAAAAGGTAAACCGCACGCATGGGACCACGACAGCATGAAATCGGCCTAATTAACGATAGGCCTACGGAGAGACGCCAGGGGAACCCGGTTGTGCGCTCACATATGCGGGATGGGGGGGGGGAATGACATATGGCGGCTCTATATCTGACTCCGCCGCCCCGACCCCTCTCTCCCCCCGAAGCATCTTGTACACAATGCCAGAAGATGCGATTTTCATTTCGAGAGTTATGCGAGTTGTGATGCGCAGACGAGCTACGGCAGCGACATTCCTGTAGTGTGGCGGGGAAGTGAGTTACGAGAGCCCCCGAAATACCTCTCTAGCCATTTCTTCCGTCAGTGCTGCTCGTGTTGACTTTAATGACGGCTCTCAACCGTTTTGAACTTAATATTGTCGTTTCTATTTATTGTCACACCCGTAGTTGCGTCTTCGCGGCGGCGCCGGAGTTTATTTGCTTTTTTACGGGAGCGGGAGACTCGCAGCCCGAATTTGCCGCGCGCTTTGTTTGATGTGAATTTTTTATTTTGTGTGCAATAGATGTTACCTAATGTGGTTATATGTTAGTAGAATTGAACATGGGAGAGACGCATGCAAATTTTACGCTTACGCCATTTTTTAGATAATTTTTAAGTTTGAGAGACGACACCGACGACCCCTCTTTAAAAGTGTGTTAGCGAAGCGACGTCGACGAAGTTCTATTTATCAAAGGAACCTTCACCGTTTCATGCATGCAAAAATGTATATTTGTGAAGTGAAAGTGAATGTGAAAATATGAAATGGGGTTTCATTTTTGGATCGCTGAACTTCAACAAGAAGAGTTCAGTTAGATATGGGAAAGGGATAAGAAGAGTGATATTAAAATAAATTGTCAAATTTTTTTTTAAAAAATTGTAGCTGTTATGTTGATAGCAAGAATATTAATGGGAAAAAGCTAATTGTAGAGGAAAGAAGAAAAAAACTCCGGATCTAAAGAAAAACAAAGTAATCAATTTATTCCGAAAAGTGTACATCATTACAATTTTAAAAAAAAATCATCTCCTCCCTGATTGTAATTGCTTTTAGAAATTTCCTTTTTTATGTGACGCGAAAGAAAATGTTCTTCGAAAAATAAATTGCTTCTTGAAAACGCGACGAAAATGTTGCTGCGTGTATACAGAAACACTCTACCCTAATCAATTAAAGGTTATCCATGGGACAACATACGCCATAGACGCTTAAATAAAACAGTCGGTGTGGTGTGTGGCCGGCACGAATCAGAGCCACGGTATTACGGCTGGGGAATGATCAAGGGAATATGACCGTGTCATGATCTCCCAAGATTCCCGCGCCGCGTGTAATTGATTTTGCACCAACAAAACTGGGGAAAATCACCATTAAACAAAGCGAAGCAATAACAACACCGCACTTGCCAGCTGTCACTTGTAGCGACCATGGTTGACTTCCGTACACAAGATTGGGCTTGTCCAGGCTCCGAAGACCTACTTGTGCTAGCCGCGCACAAAAAGAAGTACTTATAACCCGACGTCTTTGGGAAGGTATCGCTATATTGTGCTGCGGTATTTATTAACTTGCGAAAATGACCTCATCGCACTAACTGCTGTTGACAAGAGAGCTTTTTAAAAAAAATTTAATATCACATCTTTAGTGCATCTTAAAAAGAGTATTTAGTACACCTTAAAAAGAGTATTTAATACATCTTAAAAAGAGTATTTAATACATCTTAAAAAGAGTATTTAATACATCTTAAAGATGCTTCCAGAATCTTGCGCGATAAGGCCAGAATCTTGCCAAAATCTTGCCAGAATCTTGCCCGATAAGGCCAGAATCTTGCCAAAATCTTGCCAGAATCTTGCCAAAATCTTGCCAGAATATTGCCAGAATCTTGCCCGATAAGGCCAGAATCTTACCAAAATCTTGCCAGAATCTTGCCAGAATCTTGCCAGAATCTTGCCTGATCAAATACTAAATTGCTATTTTCAGGCATACCATTTTATGAAGTTAAATTCTGAACACACATCTCTGTATTTCCTCACAATTTATACACAGCTTTCTCAAACTTTCTTAAGACATAATCATCATGACACTTCCAGCTTTGCATGGAACACTTGAAGCGAGGTATCCATTTTAATATTTCTACCTTTGTATCCTTGTATCGGCGTGTATCCATTTTGGATAAATATTGGGAACAATAATCATGTCCGCACTGGATTCGAGTATGCTCTTCCATCCCGATTCGCCCAAACATTGCGTGACGTCACCAGCCAAGAATCTCGAATAAGTAATCCGAAATGTAAGGCTGATGATTTCCACAGTGCGTGACCGCGAACCGTCAGGAAATATGGTATTTTGAATTATCTCGTAAGTTGAACATCTTAAGAAAACGACTGGTCTCAGAAGGATACAGAGTATATTGATACATAGGCAGACACCCCTAGTGTTTATAATAATTAATGGTATTTGCAAATCAGGGAA
Source organism: Mycogona germanica (assembly GCA_034698785.1). Taxonomy (NCBI): domain Eukaryota; kingdom Metazoa; phylum Arthropoda; class Diplopoda; order Chordeumatida; family Chordeumatidae; genus Mycogona; species Mycogona germanica. The sequence continues at coordinate 16,074 of JAQGBY010002536.1, read as the reverse complement.
TATCGCCCGTGTCACCCCGCGCTGCCGGCTCTCGTTTACGAAAAAAAAAGTAGAAAAAACGAAACATCTAGATCGCTGGTGCAATAATATGAGCCCAAGACATGACATGGGATCTGGGCAAGGAAAGGCGGAACAAATTCGCTTCGGGTTTATCGGGGATGAGCGAACAGGCCCGGAGGGGGATTGAGAGCGGGCGAATGTATGGCTAATCGAAATAGCAAGTGCGAATCAATATATTGGTCCGCTGGTGTTGTGAAGCTAAAAATCGAATAGACGAGTCCTGAGAGTGGTAAATGGCTAGTGGCACGGAACATAGAGTTGCGAAAGGTAGACGCTCTAACACGTTGACATCCTACGAGCAATCGAGATGGGAGTCGCGCCCAATCGTCACTTTTCAACACAAATTACCCCTGCTATTAAGCCAGTGGACCCAGAAGATTGTTGTTGCCAATTTTTCTATGAAAGTAGTTCAGACTGTCACAATTTCAAATTTAACCGATCAGTTGCAACATTAGAAATGGCAAAAATTATTTTTTGAATTTATGTGAAATTTGGGATGCAGATGGCATGAGCAAGCGTTATCGTCTGACAAATCCGTTTCCATCATTCTCTAACTTCCATACACACATTCATATTGAATCAGGGATTCGATCCATCCACTCCTCGATATATCATGTAATAGGACCAGCTTATAACAAGATTCCCAAGACGAACATCTTTTGAACTTCACGTACCAAACACATGGGGGTTTCAATCTGCCACATTCAATTAGTGAACTTTCGTATACTTGACTTGGCTAAGTACATCAAAGGCACTTTCGGATTCATTTTCAGGGAAATCAATTTCGAAATGTGCAAGACCTGTTGCATACTAACATCCACGACGCAAAGCTCTATTGGTTTTTGCCAGCGGTCATCGATGGACTGATTGATCTTCATCAATACTCTAGCCTTTCATCTCTTTGGTGTGTGGGAGCACTGAGAGCGAGAAATGATTGATTATGGGAGGGAGGTGGAGTGAGTGGGTGGCCATGACTGAAAGCAATAGGATCCGGACTGGCAGAGAGGGTGTCGTGGGTGGTTGGGGTAAGTGTGGGGGGTGGGGTGAGGCGATCGAGTGAGTGAGAGAGAGAGAGAGCAACGGGTCTATCAATCACAAAAGAGGGAACGACGTGAATCAATATTATTGCTCACGAGCTAGGCCTCATGTGTGTGTGTGTGACACGGTGTGTGCGTTGTAATCTACTCGCCGTGCAGTTCTTCATGCAAGTTGCAAGTCGGATTTTTACCGCCATTCAAAGAGCGATATTGATATGGCGTCAGTGCAGCACTTTACGTATTAAACGGACGACTATAACAGGTTGCATATGCATGCGAAGTGCGCATAACATTTAAATAATCTATCATTCGATCACCACTTAGTTCCTACAGTACTTCTGACATCGCCTCTTTGGTAACAAGTTGCATAAAAAAACTCTGCTGCTATTATTAAAAGCCTCTTTAAAGGTGAAATACGGTGGTCCATGTCCAAACGCATCGAAAATCGAACACCTGGAACGATTTCATTTCTCGAATACTGTAACTGTCCACGTAATCTCATTCTATGAATATTTATTAATATGTGTAGATTAGATTGCAATTATTTTTTAAATATGCACTGGATATTACTGTACTTGTGTATAACACGTTAAGTCTATGCTTTTACGTTGTAACTACTTTGAGTATTTAAAAAAATGTAACGAAATAACCAGGCTGTTGTGCGCAAAATTCAATTTCATATTTACTGCAGCCATAAATCCAAAACGAGCGCATGACATCCATGTTGCGGCGAGGGCCAATATTTGGCTATTTGATCAACCAGACGTGCGCTCGCCCACACACACACAGTAAATCACCTAAATACATTATCGCCGCCTTTATGAAAGCTATATTGCTAAAACGTAAATTTAATTAGCCAATAAATTTATCCTGCAATTATAATTGTATGTGTACATTCGTTGGCGTTGACACGTGATCTGAAAGGGAGAAATTCGTTGAACGATAATATTTCGAATTATAGATTATTTTATGAAGCGCTAGAAAACTGCAAGTCGAATCAAATATTTGCTTAGCGGTATTTTTCGTATAGTCTTTTTCTGACCATCTGCTGAACCAACCCATTGACCACACAGCCCATCAGCAGCACCAATCGAACTCTATTTATTTTTAATAATTTTCACCGGATCCGGGATTCGATACCAGATTCTCAGAAGTATATAACATAATTCTGGTTATCCCGAGTTGCTGATCATGTGATACTGACAGAATGGTGAAACAAAGTACTCAATCTAATTTCAGCCCACTAACTACTACTGATTTTTTTAATTTATTTTTTGTTGCCTTCACTGTAGTGTATAGCACTACAGTGCACCCCTCTTGGTGCACTACATGAGGGGCACATTTTCACTAGTGCCCCCGGGATTGAATAATCGAGAGCCCGCATCGGGTATTTTGATTTCAACTTCATATGAACTGGAAATTGAGTCACTGCTAATTTAAATGGCATGTTTTGACACCCTGTATCTTCGCGTCGTATAAAGGGCTTGGGGGTGCGGCGTCAGTTTAAATAGTAATTCGGCTGGCATGCAAGTTTAATACAGAAAATGCAAAAATCTCGTTTGCAGTGTATGGGATCCATTACGTCGTGCCAGCGCAATCTGTCTGTACACAGAAACTGTAATGTTCCTGCGCAAAATATATTTTTCCCTTCTTCGTTGAACGTCCATAGGAAGAAGAAAAAAAAGGCGAAACTTTTTCATCTCTCGGAACAGGAACACCTTCTCTGTCGCGTTTTCGAACGTAAACGAGGCATGTATATCAGCGGGCCCACTCGCGCCATCGTGCGCATACGCACCCCACCCCCAAAAAGAAAGCCAATACGTGTATATACATATGCGGCCGTTTATGTTTTTTGTGGTAAGCTAACCGTGTTAATAAAATTACAAAATAGGATACTTCAAATCCCGCGTGTGCTTTTTCGGCGGACAGGAAAAAAAAATTGGGTTCTTCCCGCGGAAAAAGGTATATATAGGCTTACAGATGGAGAGAGAGTCTCTCTTCGTGTACGCAGGCGTGGATGAAAAATAAAATCGCGCCCCCACGTACATGTACTGTATTTGTAAACGCGAGATTCGTGACAGTACTTGTATATAGAAACTACGCGCGCCCGATCAAGCTCATTATCCATTCATACAACCATCATTTCCCTATTTTTCCTCACTTATTTCCCTATGGACCGCGAGCAGGTGTGTTTGCCTCGCCGCACGCCTCGGCCCCCGAAACCGTATACGCCCGCATTTGGAGTTGGGCTTATATGCGGCAATTCTGCGCGGTTACTGATAGGGTCGGGGGAGGGGGGATGAGGGCATATTGAGTAATTTTTGCAAATAGGTGGTTGGCATTCGCCAAAATGACGACCGCCTTGACTACTACTGACTGCCGCGCGAATTTCGTTCATTTTGTCCTGACTATGGGTTTAGCACTTTGTGCTTTTAGATATATCTCAGGTGAATTGCTCATTACGTATCATCATATATGCACCAAATACGTATGTATTTAGAGAATAAGAAATAAAATAATCGGTGTAAATGAACATGGACACCTAAAATAGTTTATTGACGCTATTTATTAATCAAATAAATATCCTCAATCCACTAACCTACTGGTATCTTAATTTATGCCATAAGAATGTTTAATTTTCGATTCTGTAAAAAAATGAATTAGATTTTTTTTTAAATAAAAAGCAATATTATTAAGTTTTTCAAAATGAATTAGATTTTTTTTTAAATAAAAAGCAATATTATTAAGTTTTTCAAAATGAATTAAAATCATGGCTGACGCAAACATTCATAAATTGAAACACAAAATATCAGGATGGGCAAAATTGCATCAAATACGTCTTTTCATTAGTGTAAAAAATCGAAAATTCGGTAAGTTCACCGTCACCTAGAGTCCTAAACATAGAATATTGGCGCTATTTATGTACCTTTATGATGTAAAAAGTGTTAATTGTTCAATTATAATTCAGTTTTAAAGTACGGAGTATATGAAGGGTTTGATTGGACGTCTGTGGGATAGTAAATCGGAAATAGTGAATTGGGGACAGCACAGAATGAAAATGATGAACTCGTTTTTTATAATTAAATAATAGTTAAATATTATTATAAAAAACCACTCGCCACTCGGTTCGTCTTTCATTCATTCACCATTTACGATAATTCAGTTATTCAAAATTAGAATTTAATTTTCGATTCTGTAAAAAATGAACTACATTTTATAAACAAGAGCGTGTTTCAAAATGATTTAAAAATATTGAATAAGGCCAAATTCATAAATTAAAACAGAAAATATCCTGACGGATAAAATTTAAAAAATAAACAAAATACCAGGATTGTCAAATATATTTTTTCATCGGCTCGCTTTCAAAATGAAATTTTAAATAGAAATTGTTTTTAAAAGGATTATATTTATTTAAAAATCAGATTTGCTGAAAGTTTCTTAAAAAAATAATTTTACTCGCCAGAAACTTCCACATTTGATTTGCGAACCCATTACTGCGCCATTTAATTGGAACCCCCAATAAAAGAAAGGTCGTTTGAGCGCCGGCGATAAAAAACAGTCTACCGTTTTGCCGTAATCTGAGAACAATGTTGACACGGCTCAGTCTACATATCTAACGCAACGCATGAATATTGAACTTTATTCAAAAAAATGATCTGGAAGAGAAGATCGACGAAAATGGGCCTGGCGCCAAATGGAGGAAAAATCAATGATAGGTATTATTTCTTGTCGAGGGGATTGGCTTTTGCTTTGCCTACGTATGCCAAACGCGCCGACAGGGCTTTTTTGGCACCACCCATTACCGATCAATTCATCCGTATATATATACTCCAACTTTCTGCATTTCCTCACCCGCACCCTTTCACTTTTTATTGTTCCCCTCCCATCATCGTCTGCTTTCATTCAAACTTCATTGGGCATTTTCTTTCTTGGCTTCTCAGCACTTGCGATTATTATTGATGAACAGTGAACACATTTGACACGCCCAAAAACATAGCGTGGGGTATATATAGTACATCTACAATATGTGCATTGGGTAGTGGATAAATAATCGTGAAACAAGAAAGAATATATATATTTAAAAAAAATTTCTTCGTGTGTTTTCTGCTTATTTTTTGTTATTATTTACGAATCATGCAGCACTGCGCTGTTGTTAGTCCAACTATTTTTGTACAACCACAGCAATCACAACACTTGATCTTTCGCGTACCGAGTTTACCGAGCCATCACAAAATAAGATATGTATACTTCGTTTCGTGTGGACACAGACATGCAGACGCGGCATTGTTTATGTTATACTTGAGCCACATAGTAAAAGTTGTTTTTTCCAAAAAAAAAAAGTCTTCAACGTGTACCACTAACAATATATGCTTTTGTTTTGTTAGGAATCAAATGCGGTTTACTGTATGCTTTTATTGTTTTTCTTGGAAGACACCGAAAATCATCCAAGCTTTCCGGCAAACGTTTATGAAAAACCAGAAGTACAATATTTTTAGTAAATGTGTATGTACCTTAAATAAAACGATAGTACGTACGTATTCCATTATTATTTGTTATCAGTTAGGTAGATAACAGCTGCATCCGTATACAAAATAGAAACTCGCAAAAATAATTTATTTAAAACCACGTTCTACGAAAATACCAACGAAGGAATCCATTACAAAATATTATTGGAATTGAAAAAAATAGCAAACTCTCAAAACCTCTATCGTTGTAAATTTAATCCTGGGTAATTAATATTACGTCGGTAACCTGGTAATATGAATTCGGTATGAAACCCAATATGTCTGTTGGCGAGAAAATGTAATTCGATTGTTAATGGCAATTAATTGTCAATGGAATATATCGATACAAGTTATCTTGAATGACTAACATATATTTTATCAACTGCAATTCTTTCAATTAAATAGCTTTTGCGTAGCTTAAGTGCCGGTATAAGTTACCACAATTACACTGATTGACAAATAAATTATAAATTAGCACATTGGTTGATTCCGAATTCTGTACCATTCAGGTACGCCAAGCACTTAAACGCAATTATAATTGCCTTCCTTAAATCAATACTCAGTATTATAGGACTGGTGTTTTCGTCAGGTGATGACGTAGGCAATTTGTGAGTGATGATGCCATAGATTATATTTGCTCAATTAAGCCTGGCACAGGTTATTTATTTTGCCGACAGGAGTTCTCCCATATACGAATTGCGCCAGGTGTGACTAGAGGGCACGCCCATCTATATTACTGGTAATTCAGGTTTACAATCCCAATTGGCTTTATATTGGGAATAAATATTTCACGACCGCACAGCTTTATGTGTTTCTGATGTAGTATATTGGGACCGTTTTTGCGCTTGACAGGCAGTTTGCGAAAGGCACGTCTGTAATTTAATTACACGAACTTTCCAATGCTGACGCCATCCAAGTCGATAACATGGATAAGCGCCATCTACGAGTACAACCACAAGCTTTGAAGTTCGTTGCCGTTCAGGAACGGATTTTCAGCAGCTGTTTTATCCACACACGATTTGAAAATTGATTTTCTTATTTTCTATTAGTTGGCATGTCAATGAAATCTCGTATCATGAAACGCCGATTTCTAACAAAACCGCAATCGCCCATCGCAGTTTGTCGTAGCGGGCCTAGCTCAACAAGCCTGCGGCAAACATCATCATCAGCACTCATTTGGATTCCGCAATCTCCGGCACGAATACAAAAACTAATTGTGATGAATCTTGGTGGCGTCAGAAAACTTCTAATTAGGCATCCCCGTTCAAATAGACCGATCTTCTAACGTCGTTCCGGTGAGTGTGTACACACGACGAACCTATAAGAAGCGGAATAACTTTTTCTCCCATTTTTTTTTGTAAACCTTTTTTTCGGGCCCTCGCACTTGGAAACACGAACCCATGATCTTTAGACTGTGCCCATCAATGGTTCCCATGTTCTCTCGTCTCTGGCGCGCCCGCTAAGATTGTTTCGTCAATACCTTGTGTTCTCCGGGGAGCTCTTCCGGTCTGAATATCAATTATATCCGCGGTGCGTCTACAAGGCTAATCACGTTCTGCTGAATTGGTTTTTATTTTTGTTGTTATCGATATTGCATGAGAGCGGATAATTAGTAAACGAGGTTATTGAAAAGACCAGACCAGAGGAGAGGAGGCTATTGCTTCTAGCTCACTGAGTGTGTGCCTAAGGCAGACAAAGATATGTAGGGCTAAATAGTTGATTATGGAGGTCAACCAAAATGGTGTAAACGTCTTAGATGTAGCGTCAGTTCCCACGGGTTTCTAGTTAAATTTTTTCATATTAAATGATAGTTTACTATTATTATATTAGAAGAGTTATCGCCAACTCTTGTTCGTCTTCATGGGCACAACCCCCATTTTTATTTACAAAATGGAGCAATCTTCCTGGTATTAGAGTAATTATGGCTCGAAGTGGCAGCGCCTCGGGTGGCCAATTTAGAAATCAGTAAAATAAGGAAAGAGACTCCATATTTTTTCTACACAAAAACAATTACTTCAGGCGCATGACTTTCCGTTTATTTCCTTCACTAACCGTGGCGTTCATAGTAATGATCTTGTGGAAATAATTGACATTTTTTTTAATGTACCGTTTGTATTATTCTTTTTTGATTTCTTAATCAACGCACTTACAATGTTTATCAACAAAGCTCTAAATAACCATTACGCATTAATTTTTTAACCTTTTTTTTACTATTAGGGTAAATTAAATTGCTGATGCACTCGTAGTAGACGTAGTCGTTATGTTCGGTCGCACAGTAATTATATCTTCATGACATCGCTCGTGTGCTTTGTGGTGCGCACGATAATTTTTTATATTTTGTTCGTGGACTAACTCGTTGTACGACAACAGAGAGCAAAAAACTTGTTTGTTATGGAGAGCATAGAAATATATATTTTTTTAAACAATGTAAACACATGTAAACACGTCGTTGCCCGTGCCTGTGCTGTTCGTCAGGCGTACATAACCCGAAGTAATCGAATATACTGTACATGTATGCGCGCAGCTGGGCAATACGATCCTCGGGTAACACAATTATTTTGACAAAAATGGAAATGACTGGTCTGACTGATGTAACCGGTTATGTACGCTATTATTCGTGAGTGTAATGTGTTGTGACTGCAGTCGACTGCAAAACGTGTATTCACATATGAGTTTGGTTTTTGAAGCAGATTATTAATTTTGTTTACTACTCTGACTATATCGCTGTACATGCGTATCCAAGACGTCTTTTTTAAACTTGGGTCGCTCCCCTATGCGGATGAATATTTGGTATAATCAAATATTTGCACAGTTCATCACTCCCCTAAAAATATAAGAAGATTCTCGATTTTTGTAGTGACGCTCCTTTTTTGTTAGCCTGGGCTATCTTTTCTTGTACGTTCTGCTTCAATGAGAAGTTGAGGATTTCGCTGACCTGAATAACAATTCAGATCATCGAAATCCTCAAACATCTACATTCACTTATGAATGTTATTTTCACTCTTCATAATCCTGGCTGTAATTTTTAATTAAAAAATTAAAAATGACATTGTTAATAACATTTCAGATGACTTTCTATACAGTATATTGTGATGGAGTAGTTTAATGGGGTTAGATAATCTTCGAGAATCTTGTCAGTTAGTTGCCAGATTGAAGAGTGAATTCAATCTCAAAATGAAGATGGTACATAATCAAGTCAGTCGAGCGTATGTTTCATATCAGCACATTAGTTCATCAACTGAGAAAAAAGTAGGAAAATAGAAATTGCTCCCCCTCATTTGGTCCACCCAATAGACGTTTTCTGGCATGTCTCCATTTTTAGTCACGATTAGAGATTGACGGGGTGTAGCCCCTGTCGCAGCTAAATGCGCGCGTCGCGTTCAGCGTCATCCGAACAAAGAATACAACGCCTGACATTTTTTCTACCTTTCACAGTTTATGCCTTTCGTCAACGATGACACTTTTAATTGAGCATCACGCTGGGTGTAAATTGTACACTTTCGACGTGCACCATAAGTCAAGGCGTCTTAATTTAGCACTAAAAGCCATGGCACTATAGTTTTACAGTAAGGCTTATTGCTTTTGAATGGCGTTTAAAAACAAATCTCTTCAGGAGTCTTGAAAAATTAAATTTAGAAAATCATCAAAATGGGCGACAACTTTTCAATGTCAAATTTTGACGCCTTTATTTGCATGTTTACTGAGAATCATGTGACATTTTAAAATTTATATTCTAGCTACACGGTTTCAGGTTCTGTATAGTGGAGATGTATTCAATAATAGGCTGCCAGTCTTCCATAATTTAAAACCATAACAATTTTTTTAAATTCAATGTAGTGTGATATCACTACAGGATTTTCTGTACCCCTCTTGATGCTTAGGCACTATGTTGAATTGAACTGCTTTTTTAGATGAAATACTATTTTGCGTACTGTGTATGTTTCGCAGTCCAAATATTAAAAAAATTATCTTGAACGCTATTTTGCATGGTTAAAAGATAACGCTTTGTAATTCAGATATCAAAATATTTAAAAAATATGTTTGGATAATAGCTATATTAAAAAGGAACTGCTGATCGGTATTTAAAAGCCAGAGACCGTTCACTGGAAAGCGGCACAACGATGTTTAAGTGACGACACGCCATGCTATTTCCTATCAGCCATGTAGAATACGATCTCCTGGGCATTGACAGAGGGCACCGGCCCTTTAGTGTGTACGCGACTGTTTCAGAACGTTTATTTTCTATTGACATAATTAACATAACAACCTCGCATCGGGAGCGACCAAAATCAATAGTTTTGAAATGTCACCTTCCGAAAGAGTAACTGGGGTTCACTGCCCCTACAACCTATACATAAATACGAGAGTCTACTGTATATAAATAGTCTCAGTGTAAATGCAGCTAATCGATCAATGGAATATTATCGCACGTTTTCGATCATTTTCACGCAAAAGTTGCAAAAAAAGAAAATAGATGCCCAACCGAGACGCATGTGTGTGTGTGCCAAGCCAACATGAATGATGGTCGGTGCCAATACCGCTATTTAACGTCTTTCGGATCGCGTGCCCCGGCATTAATGGATTTGGCTACGTCAAACTAAACAATACACTATTATTAGTGGTAACGTATAGGCATATCCACGACATAATAATTGGTATTATCGAAACCCATACGGTGGATATTGTGCACTGGATGTAGCCATATGCTGCATATATAATTCATGCCTACCGTGGGCGATCCCATCTCCCCCGTTGCAGCCCAACGGACGCCCATTGGCGCCACCGTGCGGGCGAAACTATAAATAGTAGATGAGGTCTCGAATCTGTACAATGGATGCCTGATGATCTACAGTGCTTAAATTATTCATTACCGGGGAGGGGGGGAGGCGATAACAGATGCCTGGGAAAAATACCTGTAATTCGTGTAGATTATCAATTTTGATATGCGGTAGTTAAATAGGACACATAGTAACTTCTAAGAAAGTATACACTGTAGCTACATAGGAAAATAGTTAATAAGCTTTAAAAAATAAAATACTTAACGTTTTTACATGGCTTTCCTCATCGTCGACTTTTTCCATATTTTTCGTGTGTGGTTATTTTAAAAGGCGCTGACTGTAGTATCCATCACTCGATTGATATGCCCTATTGCACTTAAATTACATTATTTTAATAGGCCGTTATCATATTTCAACGACTTTAACTTTTCATAATTATAGGTTGTCATAACGGCATCCTAATCATTAAAAATTCCAAGTTAGGAGTACATGTACCTGTTATGACAGCCCATTATCCTAAAGAGTTTGTTTTTCCAATAAGTAGAACAGCCGTTTTTATGTTCATGGCGACCTTGATGAAACATAAGATAGCAAAAGTTGTTCTGCTTGATTAATGAAATGATAGCAAAACATGTTATATTGTAAGCAATTGACTAAAACGAGTGCTCTGTAATCTGCAACGTTCAAATTAATTGCCTATTAATGTTCGTCAATAAAATAACAGTAAATTTATTTCAAAAACGTTTATTGAATTACATTTTATTTCCACTATGTTATCGTATTATTAATGGCATTATACAATTACAATTATCAAAATTAATTTTTTGATCAATATAAACAAATAAACTATAGTGTCCCTCCTAGTCAGATTTTCTAAATTCAATTACAATATTAAATTTGTTAATCCACCTAAATTGTTTTATACAATTACAATAAAAAAGTTAATTGCTTTTAACCAATATAAGCTAATGTCTCCTTGTTGGTGAGATGAGGTGACTATTCCATTGTAACCACAATTTGATTATTAAAAAAAACCAAATACATCATATTCCGATTTTCTAAATGCAATTATGAAAGTAAACTTAATAATGTACCTAATTTGTTTCGTTGTTACAAACTGTATCATTCCGCTCCCACAACTTCAAATCCCAGTCTTTAACCAGACATTTTTGACATCGACCAACTGCACAGTGGCGCCAATAGCTCGTTTCGCAGCGGTCTCGTCGTTTTTCATCGGCACCAAAACCCATGAAAACGCGCATGAAAATCACCTCGTATACGTGAATATGTGTAGAGAAGGAGGAGGAGGAAGAGGAGGAGGCGCGATTAAGATGAAGGAAAGTCGTGGGACGCGCGAGTGGCGCAACTGCGTCTATACCAGTACGTGCAAAAGCTCTGATCCACCACCACCAATATATACGTGCAAACGTTCGAAGTACGGGATATCTATCTATAAAAGTCTCTACTACAGTATGTGGGGGTGTGGGTGTATTTGTGTGTGCGTGTAATGCGGGCCACACATGCATGCGAGTGCATTAAACGAACATTATGTTATGTTTGCTGGGGCGAATGTGAAAATGTCGAATTGAAGGTTCGGCAATCAAATGTCTACCTATAATGTGAATGGCTCGTTACGAACAGGGTGGGGCGCGTAAAAGTTGTTCGCGACCAAGAAGTGAGGAGGGGGGGAGGGGACGACGACATAGGCGTTGTCACGGTTCGGCGATAATGTTAGCCAATGTCACCTGAGTAGGTAGTTACATAGGCGATCTAGCAAGTGCTGTTTAACAACCAAATGCCAGCGACTTTCTTTCCCTGCAATGATATAAAATTGTGTTTTTTTTTCGAAATCCAGATACATCGAGCTTAACCAACTTCACGCTAGTGTGTTTAATCGAATTTTAAAAACTTTTCGAAGTTTTAATAAAGAAAATACACTTCTAATTAAAATGTAATCAAACTTTCAGTTCCTGTATCAGAAGAGCTAAAATCTAAAATATTTTTGACACTTCTAAACGAAACAACTCTTTTAAAGACTCGAATGTTATGCCTATTACAATACAGAAAATGATTAAGTTGAAAGTAAACAAATTTATTTTTTCTTTAATTGGATGTCTTGTTATAAAAATAACGCCCTACTTAAGAATTTAAAAATTGAAATCATAATATTTCGATTGATAACAACGACTATGTCATATTTTAAATAATTCCAAATTTAAACAAACAAAATTACTTTTTATTTATGTATAGTTATGTATATATTAATAAAAATATTGCGCTACTTGAGAATTTCAAATTTTCAAATGCTAAATTTTTTTTATTGCATAATTAATAACGACGTCTTGCTATATAAAAATATTGCACTACTGAGAATTTCAAATTTGAAACGCTAATTTTGTTATTGCTTGAATAATAATCTGAACTGATTCGCCATTCGATCAAATTTAAATTAATAACTTTGAGGTTGATTCTTAGAATATCATGTTGTACCGACGAGTCCAATCATATTAGAATCACATTTGAAAATCAACACCCTCGTTCATAGCGTGAAGCCGCTTTGGCTTAGAAGTTTACGACTGCAACTTATTCCCTGGTTTTATGTTGGACCAGCTTTCCAGATTACCGATTTCCGTATAGGTGTAGTTCTTGATCGCGATCCGAATTGCGATATCGACGCCAGCCAAAGCCATAAGTAGCGCAGCTTATACACGCATAAATGGTGTAACGTTAGATCGCGCATACATATTGAATTTCACGTCCTAATTACACGTTGACGGGCCGTAATTTTGAGCCAGTTATGCCTTTGTTCCTTGAATAGTATCCTGGAAGCATCGACATGTTATTACAGGGAGCTCGCGCACACAAAAATGCCGTGTTTTTATCTAAAAATAGCGGCGCCCTCCTTGTGCGACACGTGGGTGGGATACACGAATGGGTGGGCCTACCCAGGTCCTACACGAATTGGGCGGTCCGGGTCAGCAGTTGGCCACCTCCGGGTCATCCGATTGTTTGTTCCCACTCTTTTTAATATCAAAGTGTGGTTGCGGAATTATGGTTACATCTCATTCGCCCGTGTTAACAATGGCCGGCTTAGCGTGGAACGTATATACCGTACATATATAAAGAAGATTTCAATGGAAAAGGGGCAAACCGAATGTGTTTAACTGTCAACATCATTTGGATGAAACTAAATCGGTATATATATATATGTATACACACGTCAGATCGGCAGTATCGCTTTATGTGGGTCGCCATGTTGCAACAAAGCACTCGTGTATAATATTCGAATGTGACGCGAATGTGTACAGTACATCTGTGATCTTCAATGCATTGAAATTGTTCGCATTTGTGGACAAATGTTCTAGAGCCTGTCAATTAACAAATGGTGCGTTGCTTTTGTGCCGACAATCTGCCCTTGTATCACGTTTGCTCAATTTCGGCCGACGTGTGTACACATTCCCGGGTGCATGTTTGTAAAAGATAGATAGGTCGTTGCAATTATCCTCGCTCATGTTCGAATGTACAGTGAACGCAGTTGCGATGAACCCGAAATCAACATAACATTTACAGAGTTTAATTTCTGTAATGCGTGATCCGCAAACCTAAGCGAAGTAACAAGACCAATTACCAATTACTTTTGAACACAGCATTAGTCTGCTAAAAAATGTTTGTTATTATGATCACGTATTGACTTTTATTGATAAATGGTTTCTAGTTGCTTTCAAAACGAAAGAGGATAGCTGTTTTCGAGCATAATTGCATCATCAAAACTTACTTAAATGGTATGCGTATAGGATATGAGTATATAAATAGTATGAATATGAGCATGACGCGGACAGCTGAGTGGCTTTTAATTCAATCATTTTTGCCTCATTCCATTATGGAGCTTATGAAATTCATCAACATGAAAAGTGGGCAAGAGATCCTTGTTCAACAGGAGAAAACCTATAGATACAGACCCTGCATGTATATGTGATCTCGCACAGTTTTTTGATTGTTATGTCCCAGGTGGTATTCCCGAACATCACAATACACTGGCAATGTAAAAGAGAATTTCAGTCAGCCCACCAATTTTAGTTCATCTGTCAGGTGCACGTACTGTATACGGGGGTTGGAAAAATATTAGTCGAGGTTCATAGAACGAGACACCTGAGAGCTCGGCGCTTTGAAGATTCTCTCCCCTGAAGACGCCTGCACTGTAGTGCGGGGTTCGACCGGTGGGAATTCTCAGCACTCCCGCAAAAATATTATGATTGACGTGATGGGGCGAACCCGGAACCACCGTCGATTGTTACGAAATTGAAATCTGACACGTCAAATCGTGCATGCACCTCAGACTGAAAACGATTTTGGAGACCAATGTCGTTCAGAGATGTTATTCGACAATTTCATTTGAAATTCTGGTTTGAGTATCAATGTTGAAAAATGTTAGGTTAGACGAGTTTCGTATTTGTTTCGATGTTTCTTAACCAATATTTCTATTCCATCACATCTCATGCATCAATAACTTCCGTTCGTAATTATACGGGAGATTTGCGTTTTTTCCGAAAAATCTATAATTTTTGTGGATATTGATTTGTGCAATGGTCGTCCCAACTAACGAGTGTTGTGGCTGACTGCCACTGCTGTGCTACAGTCGGCATCCTCATCGGGTCGTATTTTCCCCCTCCAACAAGGAATGTGCTAGAGAATTTCATATACATATTATGCGGCCATTAATTGTGTTATCATTCGTAACCGTAACCGCGAGACGGGGTTTGATTTTGTGGGCAGTAAATATTAGTTTTCGACGGCTGCGGCTAAATCGTTTGGGCCGGGGATCGAATTAGAACCCGTTTGCTGCACTGACTGATCGACATCGATCGCTATATATATATATACATACTGCATACCGGAGTCGAGTCGGCGATTTCGATGTCTGGCACCCTCCAGGGAGTAGCGCACCGTCCATGGCTAGACAAGCTAATTACAAAGTGGGCTAACATTGGGAAAACACATAATTTTGGTATGGAGAAGAGCTGTGTTTGCGAAGGTACAGCGGTTACCCGGTTCGGTCGGCTATTTGCGCTCGCTTGCATCATGGAAAGGATTACGGTCGACTGGGTCCGCAACGAAATCTAAACTGTCACGTTGTCCCCAATTTGCAATATTTGTCTGCTGACTAAGTTTGACTGAAATGTTGCGAGCAGTTCGACTTTATTTGTTATCGACACCAAATTATCCAATTACAAAGCACGTAAACCGTCTGACGAATACACTGAACCTCTAAAATTATATTGCTACAGAGCATATGCCAATATGTACAGTGGTGCACATGTACGAGTAATAATGATGAACATTGTGGCGAACAATTCAAAAGTGAACATTTGAATAAATAAATGAATAAACAAATTTCAAAAATTAAACTTACGATTTCCTAATTAACCACAGTGTCAAAATTACTATTTCACCATTGTGCTTAATTTGAAAAACAAAAGTAAATTGATGAAATTAATTCTCTAGCTGCCAGAGTTTTTGAATTTTGTCGACATGCTCGTATGTGTAGAATTATTAAAATCATTTTTTAATGATAGTGTTCTCTCACCACATTCATACCAAATCATCACAACATTATCACATTTCAAGTGAGATTGAGGAGACGCCGACGGTAGTATAACACAATTGATGAAGAGATTGATGGACTGCAATCTGAGT